>BPLR01011608.1:0-20073 GCA_021605095.1 Caerostris extrusa | reverse complement strand
AATTTTCTTTTTTATTTCAAAATAATATTAAGTTTTTTCTTTAGCAATACGTAACGGTGTACTTCGTTCAGTTGCAGCTTTAAAATTAAATAAGATTTAAGATTTAATAAGCTTTAAGCTTTACTAAGGTTAAGATTTTAAGATAAAGATTTAAGATCTTAATTTTAGGATTTAACTCTCCATATAAGTAATGCTTTTGAAAATAATTATTTTTGATTTGATAAGTAAAATTCTTTTTTGCGTATTCGTCTGTGTTGGCGGAAGCAAATACAAGCTTCTTCTTGACGGTTTTTATATTAACTAAAGTTTATAATTACTTAAAGAAGACAGCTACTTTGAATTAAAGAACATAATGAGGAAGATATTATGTTCTTTTCCCTTGCACTGAAAACAACATTAATTGGCTTGGACGTTAATATTCATAATCTTCTGTACAGCATAAAATAATTACGCTAATTGATTATCTTCCACACAAAATACTTTGCGTTACATGCTTGGCAAGCTTGAAAGACGCTACCTGATTAACTTTGCACCAGTGATACTTCAAAGAAACAAATGATGTCCTACCCCGAGATTTGGAAGTCAAAACATATAGGAAGTGTAGGTGGCACGAAAATAATATCTGCAATTTCCTTCGTCAAAATTGAAGTGGACAAAAAGATCGTCGTTCCCGGACACTACTTTAGTCCTTCCAGGAAGTTCTGGAAGGATCTAAGTCACTAATATGGCGGCGGATGGTGAATCGAGCGATAGTTTTGTTGATTAGATTAGCAGTGAACGATCAGCCAAGAGACGTGGTAGGAAAGGTCACATTTCCAGCGGAATAATTCGATTAGGATGAAATTTGTTGCCAGTACATCAAGATGAATAAAAAAACTGAATTTCACCTTTGGAGCGATGTTAAAGAACAGCCATTAAATGTATTGAAGTGTAAAAATAAATCGATAGTCACATTAATTCGTAATTAAGTGTTACATAAATTTAAGTTGGGAAATATGTTTTTAACTTTAATTGAAAAAAAAAAAGGAAAAACCAGGAAAAAATATAGCAATTAGTATTTAATAGCGATCTGTTAAATCTAAAGTTTTTAAGAATCAAAAAAGAATTATTTGAGAATGATAAAAAACTATGAAATATTCTTTCATCTTTTTTTTTTCTTCCTATAATGGTTTTTTTTTGATCGATGTCTTTGTTACTTTCTGTAAAGTTTCATCATCAAAAATATTTTTAAGCTCCTACGCTTTTTGGTTTATGACATATATGTATGCATGTATATATATGCATGCATGCATGCATGCATATACGTATATATGCACACGGGGATTATAATTAATGTCCCACTTTCAAAATGCTGGAAAAAAAGGACCACTTGTCTCAATGAGTTCAAATTTGGAACTGATGATATTTGAAGAAAGGGAAACGGTATGGTTCCACTGATTTTCTCAGGCAATTTAGTATAAGCATTGCCGTAGTGAAGGTGCTTTCCACTAACAGTGTCACAACTGTTGAATGACTTGGAATTCTTTTTTCAGTCAAAATACCGAGAACAATGGAGCATATTGAACACTACAGTTCCTTTAATGTGCAACTCATGCATTAAACGAACTGTAGTGTTCTAAAACTAATAACATTAAGATTTAATAATATTAAGATTTAAGATCTTAATCGAGGATTAAGTTAATTCAGATTTAACTCTCCATATAATCTCAATATAAGTAATGTTCTTTAAAATAATTATGCTGATTTGATATACAAAAAATTATTTTTGTGTACTCGTCTGTATTGAAGAAGCAGAGTAGAAGCTTCTACCTGAAAATAGCATAATAACTGTAGTTTATAATTGCTTAAAGAAGACAACTACATTGAATTAAAGAACATAATAAGAAAGATAATTTCTTTTTACTTGCACTATGAAAACAACATTAATTGACTTGGACGTTAATATTCATAATCTTCTGTACAGCATAAAAATAATTACGCTAATTCATTATCTTCCACACAAAATACTTTACGACACATGCTTGGCACGCTTGAAAGACATTACCTGATTAACTCTGCACCAGTGATACTTCAAAGAAACAAATGATGTCCTACCCTGAATTTGGAAGTCGAAACATACGAAGTGTAGGTGGCACGAAAATAATATCTGCAATTTCGCTTCGTCAAATTTGACGTGCACAAAAAAGATCGTCGTTCCCGAAGACTACTTTAGTCCTTCAGGAAGTTCTCGAAGGGTCTAAGTCACTAATATGGCGGCGGATGGTGAATCGAGAGATAGTTTTGTTGATTAGATTAGCAGTGAACGATCAGCCAAGAGACGTGGTAGGAAAGGTCACATTTCCAGCGGAATAATTCGATTAGGGTGAAATTTGTTGCCAGTGTCGTACATCAAGATGGATAAAAATTGAATTTCACCTTTTTGGGCGATGTTAAGAAGAACAGCCATTATATGTATTGAGGTGTAAAAATAAATCGATCATCACATTAAATGTTAATTAAGTGTTACATTAAATTTAAGTCTGGAAATATGTTTTTTTAGCTTGTAAAATAAAAAAAAAAAGGAAGCAGGACAAAAATATATATATAGTAATTAGTATTTAATAGCGATCAGTTAAATCTAAAGCTTTTAAGTAGTAAAAAATTATTTGAGAATGATAAAAACTATGAAATATTCTTTTATTTATTTTTTTTTCCTATAATGATTTTTGATCAATGTCTTTTTTAATTCCTTTAAGTTTAATCATCAAATATATTTTTCAGATCCTTCGCTTTGGTTTATGACATACATACATGTATATATATATATGTATGTATGTATGTATATTTATGTATGTATACATACATACATATGTATATATACACAGGGTGACTATAATTAAAGTCCCACTTTCAAAAATGCTGTAAAAAAAAAAAAAAACTCGTCACAATGAGTTCAAATTTGAACTGAAGATATTTGAAGAAGGGGAAACGGTATGGTTCCACTGATTTTCTTATCAATTCAGTATAACATTGCCGTGGTGCAGGAACCTTCCACTAACAGTGTCACAATTGTTGAATGACTTTGAGAGGGTCATATTTTTCAGTCAAAACACCGAAACAATAAAGCATATTGAACACTAAAGTTGATTTAATGTGCAACTCATGCATTAAACGAACTGTAGTGTTCTAAGATTTAATAAGATTAGATTCTGTATAAATTAAGATTTAATAAGATTAAGATTCTGTATAAATTAAGATTTAATAAGATTAAAATTTAATAAGATTAAAATTTAAGATTTAAAAAGATTAAAATTTAAGATTTAATAAGATTAGATTTAAGTTCTTAATCAGGTTTAAGAGTTAATTCAAGAATTAACTCTCCATATAATCTCCATATAAGTAATGTTTTTGAAAATAATTATTTTCATTTGATATTTAAAAAAATTATTTTTGTGTACTTGTCTGTGTTGGCGGAAGCAAGCAAGCTTCAGCCGCGAACTTTATAATAAATAAAGTTTATAATTACTTAAAGACAAATACTTTGAATTAAAAAGAACAATATAAGGAAGATATTATGTTCTTTTCACTTGCACTGCTGAAAACAACATTAATTGGCTTGGACGTTAATATTCATAATCTTCTGTACAGCATAAAATAATTACGCTAATTCATTATCTTCCACCAAAATACTTTTACATGCTTGGCACGCTTGAAAGACATTACCTGATTAACTCTGCACCAGTGATACTTCAAAGAAACAAATGATGTCCTACCCTGAATTTGGAAGTCGAAACATACGAAGTGTAGGTGGCACGAAAATAATATCTGCAATTTCGCTTCGTCAAATTTGACGTGCACAAGATCGTCGTTCCCGAAGACTACTTTAGTCCTTCAGGAAGTTCTCGAAGGGTCTAAGTCACTAATATGGCGGCGGATGGTGAATCGAGAGATAGTTTTTGTTGATTAGATTAGCAGTGAACGATCAGCCAAGAGACGTGGTAGGAAGGTCACATTTCCAGCGGAATAATTCGATTAGGGTGAAATTTGTTGCCAGTGTCGTACATCAAGATGGATAAAAATTGAATTTCACCTTTGGACGTGTTAGAAGAACAGCCATTATATGTATTGAGGTGTAAAAATAAATCGATCATCACATTAAATGTTAATTAAGTGTTACATTAAATTTAAGTCTGGAAATATGTTTTTTTAGCTTGTAAAATAAAAAAAGGGAAGCAAGGACAAAAATATATATATATAATTAGTATTTAATAGCGATCGGTTAAATCTAAAGCTTTTAAGTAGTAAAAAATTATTTGAGAATGACAAAAACTATGAAATATTCTTTTATTTATTTTTTTCCTATAATGATTTTTGATCAATGTCTTTTAATTCCTTTAAAGTTTAATCATCAAATATATTTTTCAGATCCTTCGCTTTGGTTTATGACATACATACATGTATATATATATATATGTATGTATGTATGTATGTATTTATGTATGTATACATACATACATATGTATATATATGCACAGGGTGACTATAATTAAAAGTCCCACTTTCAAAATGCTGTAAAAAAAAAAGAAACACTCGTCACAATGAGTTCAAATTTGAACTGAAGATATTTGAAGAAGGAAACGGTATGGTTCCACCGATTTTCTTATCAATTCAGTATATAACATTGCCGTGGTGTAGGAACCTTCCACTAACAGTGTCTGGTGTTGAATGACTTTGAAGTCATATTTTCAGTCAAAACACCGAAACAATAAAGCATATTGACGACACTAAAGTTGATTTAATTGCAACTCATGCATTAAACGAACTGTAGTGTTCTAAGATTTGTGATTAGATTCTGTATAAATTAAGATTTAATAAGATTAGATTCTGTATAAATTAAATTTAATAAGATTAAAATTTAATAAGATTAAAATTTAAGATTTAAAAGATTAAAATTTAAAGATTTAATAAGATTAGATTTAAGTTCTTAATCCAGGTTTAAGAGTTAATTCAAGAATTAACTCTCCATATAATCTCCATATAAGTAATGTTTTTGAAAATAATTATTTTCATTTGATATTTAAAAAAAAATTATTTTTGTCATGTTGTGTTGTCTGTGTTGGCGGGAAGCAAGGCAAGCTTCAGCCGCGAACTTTTTATAATAAATAAAGTTTTATAATTACTTAAAGACAACTACTTTGAATTAAAGAACAATATAAGGAAGATATTATGTTCTTTTCACTTGCACTGAAAACAACATTAATTGGCTTGGACGTTAATATTCATAATCTTCTGTACAGCATAAAATAATTACGCTAATTCATTATCTTCCACCAAAATACTTTACGATACAAACTTGGCACGCTTGAAAGACATTTACCTGATTAACTCTGCACCAGTGGTACTTCAAAGAAATAAATGATGTCTACCCTGATTCTGGAAGTCAAAACACACGAAGTGTGGGTGGCACGAAAATAATATCTGCAATTTCCTTCGTCAAATTTGACGTGCAAAAAGATCGTCGTTCCCCTTTTGAAGACTACTTTAGTCCTTCAGGAAGTTCTCGAAGGGTCTAAGTCACTAATATGGCGGCGGATGGTGAATCGAGCGATAGTTTTTTGTTGATTAGATTAGCGGTGAACAATCAGCCAAGAGACGTGGTAGGAAAGGTCACATTTCCAGCGGAATAATTCGATTAGGGTGAAATTTGTTTGCCAGTGTCGTACATCAAGATGAATAAAAATGAATTTCACCTTTGGAGCGATGTTAGAAGAGCAGCCATTAAATGTATTAAAATGTAAAAATAAATCGATCTTCACATTAATTGTTAATTAAGTGCTACATTAAATTTATGTCGAGAAATATGGTTTTAATTTTTTTTTAGCTTTTTAAAGTAAGGAAAAAAGGAAAATAAAAACTATGGTAATTAGTATTTAATAGCGATCAGTTAAATCTAAAAGCTCTCTAGTAGTAAAAAATTATTTGAGAATGATAAAAAACTATGAAATATACTTTTATTTATTTTATTTTCCTATAATGGTTTTTGATCGATGTCTTTTGTTACTTTCTTTAAAGTTTAATCATCAAAAGATTTTTTAAGATCCTTCTTTGTTTTATGACATACATACATACATACATACATACATATACATACATACATATATATATATATATATATGCTGCCCCTAATACAAATTGGCTGTCGCTCTGACTTTTGGTACCACAGGCTTCAGTTTTAGAAACCTGATTTAATCAATTTAATTTAATCAATTTTAATTTTAACATCAATTTCAATTTACTCAATTTTACATTTAACATCAATTTCAATAATTAATTTTGCATTAAACATCAATTTTTAATAATTATTTTTACATTTAACATCAATTTTTATAATTAATTTTATATTTAACATCAATTTCAATTTAATTAATTTTACATTTAACATCAATTTCAATTTAATCAATTTTACATGTAATATAAATTTCAATTTAAATAATTTTTACAATTAAAATCTATTTCAATTTAATCAATTTTACAATTAAAATCAATTTCAATTTAATCAATTTTACATTTAACGTGAATTTCAATTTAATCAATTTTATATTTAACATCAATTTCAATTTAATCATTTACATGTAATATAAATTTCAATTTAAATAATTTTACAATTAAAATCTATTTCAATTTAATCAATTTTCAATTAAAATCTATTTCAATTTAATCAATTTTACATTTAACGTGAATTTCAATTTAATCAATTTTATATTTAACGTCAATTTAATTTTAATCAATTTTGCATTCAACATCAATTTCAATTTAATCACTTTTCCATTTTTCATCAATTTTATTCTTATCCAAGTTGTTCTGAATAGACTTGAAAGAATACACTATATCCTTTAATCTGCAGATCTATCTAATTAGTAAGATAGCATTCCTTTCAACTGTCCGTAATACTATACAAAAATGCATAATTGCTGTTTGCGCGATACTCATAATTGTTTCAATTGTTCTTGAAAACTGGTACAAGAACACCTACATTAACCTAAATTAATTTACTAAAATACCTGTTTCTGAACTTCTAGAAAGTGCTAATGTACCCCTCGAATGCAAGTTGGTGATTCAAGACGTTGAGTGATTCAAGTCTCAAAACTTGATTACAAATTGTCTGACAATAATAGGAACATTTGGAACAATAGTTCCTCAATTTTAAGTTACAAAAGTGAAGAATCATTAAATTATCTGCACACACTTACATTATTCTCAAACGGGGAAGGTGAAACATCATTAAAATACTATAAATTATTAAACAATTATAAATTTAAAATACTTATGTATATAAAATTCTAAAAGGGTTCACAATGTCACCTTTTTTATTGAAAATTGTCTCAAGATTAAGTATATATATATATATTAAGGATAGATGAATAATTTTATAACACGAGATGATTACAAAAATGAAATGGCTACTAAATTCTGAATAGTTAAAAATAAAAATGTGACTATGATAATCATTTATTGTAAACTTAATTTGATGAATAACTCGCACCCATTTCTTTAAATCGCAAATCATCTTAGTGCAACTAAATGATTATCGATTATAAGATTTATTTAAATTAACTTTTATAACTGCAACAAGTTAAATCTTTACTAGACGGCACGGCGTCAAATGGCCGAGAGGCCACGGACGGCTTTTGGTTGAAGTGAATATAAATGCAACAATTCTCATATTTAATATCCACGTAATAAAAAATGAACACGTGTACACTATTGTGTATTTTAGCGGCAGCTATTGTTCATTTTAAGACTTTAAAGTCGGATTAGGAGATATTTATTGATTACTCTAAAATTTTGTACTTTTTTTCTTATGTTTTTCCAACTCTTCGCTAACGAGAAGAAAAAACGGAAATTAATAATAATAAAAACAACACTGGATAGAAAAAAATGTGTAACATTTTCGGCTGCGGTTGCATGTTTAGATCCCAAAATGAAACATAAATATTTTTAAGGTTTACTCTAAAATTCTAAATTTATGTTTCTTAAATACAGGTGATTATAATTGAAGTCCCACTTTCAAAATGCTGTTACAAGAACCACTCGTCACGAGTTCAAATTTGAACAGAAGATACTTGAAAAAGGGGAAACGGTACGGCATCAAAAAAAAGTTTCACCAATTTTTCCCATCCTATTTGGTATGACCTTGCTGTGGTGGATGGGCTTTCCACGAACAATGTCACAACTGTTGTACGACTTGAAAGTCATTTTTTCCGTCAAAAAACCAAAACAATCGAGTACATTGAACACTACAGTTGGATTATTGCGCAACTCATGCCAAATATGTTGTAATTCCGATTCAAAATATCATTGGTAACCGAATTCACTTTCTTTATGCCACTTACAGCGCCATCTATTAATACACTTTGAAACTTTTTTTAATGACATACCGTTTCCCTCTTTTCAAATTTGAACTCATCGTGACGAGTGATTCTTTTTCACAACATTTTGAAAGTGGAACTTTAATTTAACCCTGTATTCAACTTTTTCATGTTAGCTTAAAGAAAAACAATCTGCAATAAAAAAGATCATCGATAATTCAAAGCCTACACCATTTTCAGTTATTGTCATATATTTATCATATATTTACATGATTACTAATTACATTTTGGTTTTCCAAATATTTATTGTCTCTTCACAAATTGTATACATAAATTTCTGAAACCCTTCCACAATGAGTGAAAAAATATATTGAAGAAAAATTGCATTTAGCCCAAATATATATATACTTATGCCCTGGCGCTCGGTACTACAGATTTCGGGTTCGAGTCCCGACTGTGCCATGGATGTTTTGTAACTATTCAGATTCCACTTTAAACCATAGTTCCCAGTCTAACATGACTGTAGAACGTTGGGCGTAGGGCTGACAACCCTACCCGTAAAAAGAAGACATCTCATGTTTCGAAATCTGCCAGTAAGCATACGGCCTTGGCCCACCATGTGGCTGTTGCGCCAACCATAATGATGATATATATTTATAATTGAATATATATAAATTAAATATAATAGTATAAAGTAATAAATAGTAATATGTAATAATTGATAATATGAAATAATTGATTTTTGATACTTGAGGTCCAAATTCTATTATGAGTTAGTAATCGGTTGATAGAGGTTATCTTTACCAGATAAATGTTCTCCACTACTCCGTATTTTATTTAACAGAATTCACTATTTTCATCTGTCGGTTCTAGTAGTTGCTTTTTTCGAATAAAAGTTTAATATAGAATTTTCCCATCACATTCTTGCGCCATTGCCAAAATCCCAGTGTTGCTTCAGTGAAAGAGAAAGATTTAGGATTTTCTACAAAGGTCTTTGATATTTGGATATTTTGTTGTTGTTGGTGGTTGTGTGTGTTGCAATTGTATGGAATATTAGATTGTAAAATTTTATAGCTATCCATTATATTTTAAATAAATAAATAATAAGTTTTTATATATTATAATTGTTTGCAATTATAATTGATTGATTTTTTTTTATACAGCTGAACCTCTTTAAGTCGAAAACCTCCACAACTCGAAAAAAATTTTTGTTCCCTTCCCTTTAAGCCCCAAAACCTCCATTACTCGAAATGTCAACCTTCTGTAAGTCGAAAAATGTGTCAATCCCCACAAGCCATTTAGGTATATATTTTCTCTCCGTAACTCGAAAAAAAAATTGCACCTCTGTATCTCGAACATTAGCAATGTTGATTTTACAACCTTTGCAACTCGATCAGATCATTTGAAACTAATTACCTCTATAGATCGAAGGATTTGCCAACAATGCACGTAATTGTTTCTTAGAAAACAATGTATGAGTATACAGTATATATATATATATATATATATATATATATGAGAGAGAGAGAGAGAAAATAACCAATTCTATGAAATAGCAACTCGAAAGAAAAGAATTTTCTGCTCTTCATAGCTTAGAAAAGGCTATAGATAGAGAACGATCGAAATGTCTAAAGCAAAATCACCATCACAGACCACTGTTGCGGTGACCACAATGCATGCTCTCTACTCCAGGTTAATCTTAGGCGACAGTGAGTTGCGATAAGTGGAACACATCTGACAGGCCTACGAGCATACAGACCAGTGTGCCCTAAGCGTCTGTGCGCGGTCTGCCTTGAAACTGTCGTACCGGTAGCTGAAGAGAGCTGACGAGACAGGTCTGATGCTGTGCTCTGTCTGTTTCTTTTGGCAGTAACTGCTAAATACCGGCTCATTCGGCGTTGTAACTCGGGGGGCGACCTGTGTTGTAGCATCTACTCACATTACCATCATCTTGGAATCGTTGCCAAAGCCTGGAGATGACACTCTGGGCGATTCCAAGTTCCTCGGATACTTCCAGCTGGGTACGTCCACATTCCAGTCGTCCGATAATTCTACCACGAAAAAACTCATCCAAATGCTTTCTTTGTGCCATAACTATGTGGTTATTGCACTGAAAGGCTTTTAAAGCGCTTGTGAACAATTTTACTTCTTTGCCACCATTCCTTATATACCCCTCTCTTACACTCTCGTCATTGTGACGTACTATCCACGCCATCTGGTGGTTTCCTGTAATTTGCATATTCTTCTTCAAGATGTATGTGATAATTCTACAGGTGATAATTTTATTTTAGAGTTCAATTTCTGTGTGTGATTCTGAATTATCCTTAATTTATGGACATGAGTGTATTTCACCTCTCTAACTCAGAATAAGTTAGAAAGAATCTAGACCTCTACAAGTCGAATATTTAATTACAAAATCCGCTTAAGTCGAAATCATCCATAAGTCGGAAACTCTACAACTCGAATTATTTGGCGTCTCCCTTGAAGTTCGACTTACTGAGGTTCTACTGTATATTATTCAAATTATTGATGCAATTATTATTTTTGTGATAGTATAAAAATGCATAGCTTTCCATAATTTAAAATAATTACACCAGATTGTAAATTATTCCAGATGGTAAATTATCATTTAATATGAGTCTTTTATTTATTGCACTCTAGTTTATGAATAAAATCATATTTTTTTTATTTTAATATTTTTTATATGTTTTATTACTTAAAATAATTGATATTCCGAACGTATACATAATCATAGTAATTCATAATTTTTATACAGATTATAAAGTCAGTTAATTATTTATTAATCAATTTTTAATTAGTTTTACCTAATATTTTGTAAGCAATTACTTAAAAAATGTATTCTTTATATATTATTCAAATTATTGATGCAGTTATTATTTTTTATATAGTATAAAAATACATAGTTTTCTATAATTTAAAATAATTACTCAAGATTATAAATAATTCAAGATGGTAAATGAAGATCAAAATAAATTAAAAAATTACTCACGATAAGTCTTTTATTTATTACTCTCCATTTTAAGAATAAAAATCCTAATTATTTATTTTATTATTTGTTATATGTTTTATTATTTAAAATAACTGATATTCTATGTATACATAATTATAATAATTCATAATTTTTATATGGATTATAGACGTCAATTAATTATTTATTAATCAATTTTTAATTCTCTTTACCTAATATTTTATAAGCAATTACAGTTACAAATTATAATTATTTCTTATTATAGAATTTCGGCAAAAGAATTATAATTATTGCTGATTATAGAATTTCGTAATTTTTAACACGTGTATACATTAGCGGGTATACTTTACAAAAGATTTTAAATATGTTATTAGAAAATAATATGATGCAAGAATTATCATGGCTTAGTTTTAAATACCTATTTTTTGTAATTAATTAATATTATTCTTGAGTTATTGTTTTTTTTGCTTGTAGGAAATTCTCATATTAAACTTATCCAATTATAGAAACCGATTGAAAATGCCTGAATTTCTATCAAATTTTTAATTGTTCCTTTTTATTCTTGTCAGTCGAAATTTGAATCGAAAACAGAATCAAGAAATAACAAAAAAAAAAAGATTCTTCAAATTTAAACCAGCTTAAACATTTTTTTATCACAATGAAGAGTAAAAGGTTGAAAATGGAAACGAAAAGGAACAGGATGCTTTTGCCCATCAGTCTAGAAGGGAGGCAAGAACTCCAGGAACCTTTCAACAGGATTCTGCCAGGCCAATATTGACATTTATGCTCCATTGGGGATTACGCTTGCGTTTTTCTCCCTAGAACTTTGAATTCCCCGTCCTTGAATATACGAATATGAGAACGCGAATATTCTATTTATACGGAATAGCATAAACACTCGCCCCGATATTAAAGAAGAAGAAAAATGATAATAGAAAAGTAGAAACTTTCGCCTTAAGTTCATTCCATCGATTCGAATGTTTGACTTTTCATTCGAGATCTAGACCAAAAGGTAGATTAGACGAGAAATGAAATTCGAAAAAGTTGTAGCTTAAATTTAATACTACGAATTATTCCGATGATGTTCAAATGCAGTTTATTTGATCTGAAAACCGATTTCGAAATGTTTATGAAATGCAGTTTCTCCTTAAAGAAATATTTAATATTTTTGCCAGCATGTGCAGACCTAAGAGTTTCTTATTTCTTTGTATTTTCCTATTTCGTTCGCTGCGTAAAGCAACATGTTTTAGTAAAATGGCTAACAAGTTTTGATTTTATGTGTTTTACATTTCTGCATATGTCACCTAGAGTTGTAGCAGCCTTATTGTCTATTGGTTAGCGTTCTGGCTAATTTTTACTTTGATATTACAGGCTCCAGGTTCGAATCCTGGGGGTGGCATGTATGTTTATTAGTGGTTCAAAATCCACGTTATGCTGTAGGTCCCGTTCTAATTATCCTTACTATGTGTTCGCAGAATGACCATAGAGCGACAAACCAACCAATAAATTCTTATTGAGAATTCACAATTTCATATGTATTATAAATGTCAATTAAGTATTTATTAATAAATTTTTAATTACCTTTACATAATAATTTATAAGCAATTACTATTATAAATTAAAATTATTGCTTTTTATACAATTTTCGAAGCACCAAAAAACATTTTTAACACGTGTATACTTTATATGTATATTTTAGCGTATATACTTTGATATACTAGCGTATATACTTAAAAGCTTATAC
This sequence comes from Caerostris extrusa, assembly GCA_021605095.1. Taxonomy (NCBI): domain Eukaryota; kingdom Metazoa; phylum Arthropoda; class Arachnida; order Araneae; family Araneidae; genus Caerostris; species Caerostris extrusa. Next base: position 6,992 of record BPLR01011608.1, on the reverse strand, counting down.
TTTTTAGCGTATATACTTAAAGCTTATACTTTAGCGTATATACTTAAAGATTTTAAATATGTTATTAGGAATTATTGTGATGCACAAAATTGTTATGGTTAAGTTTTTAAATACCTCCTTTTTGTAATTAATAAAGGTTATTCTTGAGTTATTGCTTTTATGCTTGTAGGAAAATCTCATATTAAAACGATTCAAACAGTCTTTTTCTGTTATTACTAACACCATTATAAAAATCCGTTTGAAAATCACTGAAATTCTATCAGACTTTTAATTATTCCTCTTTGCCGTATTCTTGTCAGTCGAAATTTGAATTGAAAATAGAGTAAAAAAAAAAAAAAACAGATTCTTCAAATTTAAACCAGCTTAGACCTTTTTTTCTCGCTGCCGAAAGTAAAAGGTTGAAAACAAAAATAAAAAAGGAACTGGATGCTTTTTGCCCATCAGTCTAGAAAGGAGGCAAGAACTCCAGGAACCTTTCAACAGGATTCTGCCAGGGCCAATATTGACATTTATGCTCCACTGGGGATTACGCTTGTGTTTTTCTCCCTAGAGCTTTGAATTCCTCCGTCCTTGAATGTACGCATATGAGAACGCGAATATTATATTTATATGTAATAGCATAAACACTGGCCCCCGATATTAAAGAAGAGAAAAATTATAATAGAAAAGTAGAAACTTTCGCCTTGTATTCATTCCGTCGATACGAATGTTTGACTTTTCATTCGAGATCTAGACGAAAAGGCAGATTAGACGAAAATGAAATTCGAAGAAGTTGTAGTTTAAATTTAATGCTGCGAACTCTTTCGATGATGTTCAAATGCAGTTTATTGGATCTGCGAAACGATTTCAAAATGTTTATGACATGCAGTTTTTCTTAAAGAAATATTTAATATTTTGCGCTAGCGTGTGTAGACTCGAAGGTTTCTTATTTCTGTGTATTTTACTATTTCGTTCGTTGCATAAAAAGCGACATGTTTTAGCAAAACGGCTAACAAGTTTTCGATTTTGTGTATTTACGTACCTACTTATGTCACCAAAAGTTGTAGCAGCCTTATAGTCAATTGGCTAGCGCTGTGGTCTTTAGTATCAGAGGCTTCAGTTTCAAATTCTGGCAGTGGCATGGATATTTGTGAGTGGTTCGAAATCCACGTTAAGCTGTAAGTCGCTGTCTAATTAGCCTAAAGTATACGCAAAAATGACCGAAGAGCGAAAAACCAATGAATTTATATGGAGAATTCATAATTTTTATATGTATTATAAATGCCATTAATTGTTTAGTAATCTATTTTAATTATGTTTATCTGATATTTTGTAAGCAATTGCAATTAGAAATTGAAATTATTGCTTTTTATATAATTTTGGGAGCATCGAATAGTTTTTTATCGTGTATGTGTACTTCACCGTGTATACTTTGCAGAAATTAGTAAATATGTTGTTAGGAAATAATTATGCACAAATTCTTATGATTTTATTTTTAAATTCGCATTTTTTTTTGTAATTAATAAAGGTTATTCTTGAATTATTGCTTTTATTCTAGTAGAAAATTCTCATATTGAACTTGTTGTAAATAGTTTTTTTTTATTATTGATAATAGTCCACCATTATAAAAACCGTTCAAAATCACTGAACTTCTATCAAGCTTTCAATTATTCGTCTTTGCTTCTTACTTGTCAGTGGAAGTTTGAATTGAAATGGTAGTGAAGAAAGAAAAAAAAAGGTTCTTCAATTTTAAAGCTTAAACCTTTTTTTTTTCACACAACCAAAAGTAAAGGTTGAAAATAAAAAGGAAAAAGGAACAGGATGCTTTTTTGCCCATCAGTCTAGAAAGGAGGCAAGAACTCCGGGGACCTTTCAACAAGATTCTGCCAGGGCCAATATTGACATTTATACTCCAATGGGGATTACACTTGCGTTCTTCTCCTAGAGCTTTGAATTCCCCCCCGCCCTTGAATGCGAGAATATGAGAACGCGAATATTCTATTTACATGGAATAGCATAAATACTGGCCCCGATAGTAAAGAAGAAGTAAAAAATGATAATAGAAGAGTAGAAACTTTCGCCTTATTTCATTCCGTCGATTCGAATGTTTGACTTTTCATTCGAGATCTAGACGAAAAGGTACATTAGACGAGAAATGAAATTCGGAAAAAGTTGTAGCTCCAATTTAATACCGCGAACTCTTTCGTTGATGTCCAAATGCAGTTTATTTGATCTTGAAACGGTTTGAAATGTGTATGAAATGTAGTTTTTCTTAAAGAAATATTTAATATTTTTATGCCAGCATGTGTAGATTTAAAAGTTCTTATTTCTGTGTATTTTCCAATTTCGTTCGCTACATAAAGCAACATATTTTGGTGAAATTGTTAACAAGTTTTCGATTTTGTGTATTTACGTTTCTACATATATCACCAAGACTTGTAGGGGCCTGATGGTCAATTGGCGGCCTTCTGGGCTTCAGGTTGAATCATGGCCTGTGGTATTGATGTTTGTGAGCGGTTCGGAATCCACATAAAACTATAGGTCCCGCTCTAATTAGCCTAAAGTGTGCAAAAAATGACCGTAGAGCTACAAACCAACCAGTGAATTCTTATGGAGGATTCATGATTATAAAAATTCATACTTTTATATGTATTATAAATGTCAATTAATTATTTATTAATCAATTTTTTATTATGTTTACCTAATACTTTGTAGCAATTACAAATCGAAATTGAAAGTATTGCTTTTTATTCAACTTTGGAAGCATCAAAGAACTTTTCAACACATACATTGTATGTATACTTAAGCGTGTGCACTTTATCCGTGTATAGTTTTCAGCGTATGTACTTTGTGTCATCTAAGTACACAAGCAATGTATACAAACTACAAATTACTTTAAATATATTATTAAGAATTATTATGATTCACAAAATTCTTAAGGTTTAGTTTTTAACTATCTTCTTTTTTGAAATTAATAAGGATTATTCTTGAATTATTGCTTTTTATGTTTGTAGGAAATTCTTATATCAAACTGTTTCAAACATTTTTTCTATTATTAATAATAGTCCACCATTATAAAAACCGTTTAATCCGTTTATCCGACTTTTAATTATCCCTGTATGTTTTATTCTTGTCTGTCGAAATTTGAATCGAGAATAGAGTGAATGAATAAAAAAGGATTCTTCAAATTTAACGAGCCTAAACCTTTTTTTTTTCTAGCTAAAAGTAAAAGGTTGAAAATAAAAGTAATGAAAAAGGAACAGGGTGCTTTTTGCCCATCAGTCTAGAAAGGAAGCAAGAACTCCGGGAACCTTTCAACAGGATTCTGCCAGGGCCAATATTGACATTTATGCTCCATCGGGGATGACGCATGCGTTCTTCTCCCTAGAGCTTTGAATTTCCCCGTCCTTGAATGTACGAATATGAGGACTCGAATATTCTATTTATATGGAGTAGCATAAACACTGGCCCCCGATATTAAAGAAGAAGTAAAAAAATGATAATAGAAAAGTAGAAACTTTCGCCTTATATTCATTCCGTCGATTCGAATGTTTGACTTTTCATTCGAGATTTAGACCAAAAGGTAGATTAGACGAGAAATGAAATTCGAAAAGTCGTAGCTAAAATTTAATGCTGCCAACCATTTCGATGATGTTCAAATGCAGTTTATTTGATCTGCGAAACAATTTCAAAATGTTTATGACATGCAGTTTTTTTTCTTAAAGAAATATTTAATATTTTGCGCTAGCGTGTGTAGACTCGAAGGTTTCTTATTTCTGTGTATTTTACTATTTCGTTCGTTGCATAAAGCGACATGTTTTAGCAAAACGGCTAACAAGTTTTCGATTTTGTGTATTTACGTTCCTACTTATGTCACCAAAAGTTGTAGCAACCTTATAGTCAATTGGCTAGCTCTGTGGTCTTTAGTATCACAGGCTTCAATTTCGAATTCTGGCAGTGGCATGGATATTTGTGAGTGGTGGTCTGAAAATCCACGTTAAGCTGTAGGTCGCTGTCTAATTAGCCTAAAGTATACGCAAAATGACCGAAGAGCGAAAAACCAATGAGTTTATATGGAGAATTCATAATTTTTATATGTATTATAAATGCCATTAATTATTTAGTAATCTATTTTAATTATGTTTATCTGATATTTTGTAAGCAATTGCAATTACAAATTGAAATTATTGTTTTTATATAATTTTGGGAGCATCGAATAAGTTTTTTATCGTGTATGTGTACTTCAACGTGTATACTTTGCAGAAAGTAGTAAATATGTTGTTAGGAAATAATAATGCACGAATTCTTATGATTTTATTTTTAAATTAGCATTTTTGTAATTAATGAAGGTTATTCTTGAATTATTGCTTTTATTCTAGTAGAAAATTCTCATATTGAACTTGTTGTAAACAGTTTTTTTATTATTATTGATAATAGTCCACCATTATAAAAACCGTTCGAAAATCACTGAACTTCTGTCAAGTTTCAATTATTCGTCTTTGCTTCATACTTGCCAGTGGAAGTTTGAATTGAAATGGTAGTGAAGAAAGAAAAAAAAAGTTTCTTCAAATTTAAACCAGCTTAAACCTTTTTTTTTCACACAACCAAAAGTAAAAGGTTGAAAATAAAAAGGAAAAGGTACAGGATGCTTTTTTTGCCCATCAGTCTAGAAAGGAGGCAAGAACTCCAGGAACCTTTCAACAGGATTCTGCTAGGGCCAATATTGACATTTATGCTCCATTGGGGATTACGCTGCGTTCTTCTCTCCCTAGAGCTTTGAATTCCCCATGCCCTTGAATGCGTGAGAATATGAGAACGCGAATATTCTATTTATATGGAATAGCATAAACACTGGCCCCGATAGTAAAGAAGAAGTAAAAAAATGATAATAGAAGAGTAGAAACTTTCGCCTTATTTCATTCCGTCGATTCGAATGTTGGACTTTTTCATTCGAGATCTAGACGAAAAGGTAGATTAGACGAGAAATGAAATTCGGAAAAGTTGTAGCTCCAATTTAATACCGCGAACTCTTTTCGATGATGTTCAAATGCAGTTTATTTGATCTGCGAAAACGGTTTTTGGAAATTTGTATGAAATGTAGTTTTTCTTAAAGAAATATTTAATATTTTATGCCAGCATGTAGACTTAAAAGTTCTTATTTCTTGTATTTTCCACTTCGTTCCCTACATAAACAACATATTTTGGTGAAATTGTTAAAGTTTTCGATTTTGTGTATTTTTTACGTTTTCTACATATATCACCCAGACTTGTTGGGGCCTGATGGTCAATTGGCGGCCTTCAGGGCTTCAGGTTGAATCAGCGGCCTGTGGTATTACATGTTTGTAGAGCGGTTTCGAATCCACATAAAATAGGTCCACTCTAATTAGCTCAAAGTGTGCAAAAAATGACCGTAGAGCTACAAAACCAAATCTCAGTGAATTCTTGCTGGAGGGATTCATGATTATAAAAATTCATACTTTTATATATGTATTATAAATGTCAATTAATTATTTATTAAATCAATTTTATTATGTTTACCTTAATACTTTGTAAGCAATTACAAATCGAAATTGAAAGTATTGTTTTTTATTCAAACTTTGGAAGCATCAGAACTTTTGTACATACATTGTATCTTATGCTTAACCATGTACATACCTTCATCATTGTATAGTTTCTAGCGTATGTGCTTGTCATCTAAGTACACAAGCAATGTATACAAACTACAAAACTACTTTAATATTATTAAAATTATGAGTTACAAATTTCTTAAGGTTTAGTTTTTTAACTATCTTCTTTTTAGAAATTAATAAGGATTATTCTTGAATTATTGCTTTTATGTTTTGGCAGAAATTTACTATCTCAAAATATTTCAAACGTTTTTTTCTATTAATAATAGTCCACCATTATAAAAACCGTTTCAAACATTTGTCCGACTTTCATTCCCTGTATGTTTTTATTCTTGTCTGTCGAAATTTGAATCCAAGAGATAGGGCGAAAAAAAGTTCTTCAAATTTAAATGAGCCTAAACCTTTTTCTAGCTAAAAAGTAAGGTTATTAGCTTCAACAAGAAAAAGGAACAGGGTGCTTTTGCCATCAGTCTAAGGAAGCTGAGGCTCAGGATCTTTCTCCAGCAGATTCTACCAGAGGCTAATATTGGCCATTCACTGCCATCAGGGATGTGCCTTAGTTCACCTCCTAGGCACAATTCCCCAAGTCTTGATCACACAGAATGGGGATAGATCGCCTGTTATAATAATTGCTTTAAAATGCAGCCTGATAAGAAGAAGTAAAAAATGTGTAGAAAGTAGAAACTTTCAGTTCTATTTACATGGAATAGCATAAACACTATTTAAATGTAAGAAGAAGTAAAAAATAATAAATGAAGAAACGAAACTTTCGCCTTATATTCATTCCGTCGATTCGAATGTTTGACTTTTCCATTGACCAAGGATCTAGAGGAAAAAATTAGATTAGACGAAATGAGAAATTCGGAAAAATAAGCTAAATTAATACCTACCAACCAACTGATGATGTTCATTCAGTTATTTGATCTGCGAACCGATTTCAAAATGTTTATGAAATGCAGTTTTTCTTAAAAAAATATTTAGCTATTTTTGTACTGGAATGTGTAGACTTAAAAATTTGTTTCTTTTTTTTTCTGTATATTTTCTTGTTTCGTTCGTTACATAAACAACATGTTTTTAAATCTAAACAGCCAAACAGGTTTCGATTGAGCAAGTTTACGTATGTAGCACGTTACGTATATTTCATTCACCATGGCACTTTATTAATTTATTGAAATTTTTATATATAATTTTACTACCAATATTTACATAAAATATTAAAAACTCTGTACTCGTTATTCGTATACCCAGCTAACTCGAATGTAAATCGTTGGGTTTCCATTCATTTCCAACCTGTTCAATCGCTTCCAGAAAATCAACATAGAGAACTCCCTCCCTCCTATCTTTCTCCTCCTATCTTTATAGAACAGAACTCCAACAATACGTAAC
>BPLR01011607.1:0-53146 GCA_021605095.1 Caerostris extrusa | reverse complement strand
TTTACTCTGAAGAAACCCAGATTGTTCCCCCCAACCCAATATTTCACAGCAGATGATTTTTAGGGCTTTGTAAATAAATAAATCACACAGATTTTCAGGCCGCCTTAAACATTCATTTGAATTGGAAATGAGAAACAAATCTTCGAAAGGTTGTTTAAAGATTTTTTTTTCCAAAACAAATAAGGGGTTAATTTTCTATTTCTTTTTCTTATCTCTTTTTATTTAAATACGTTTTATTTCGCAAGATACTCTGCATGTGTCTTGGAAGGTGGCATGTTTATTTAAAAGACTTAATAAAGTGGAAGTTGTGAAACGTCCTTCCAAGACAAAATTTAAATTTGTGGCAGGAAACTTTTTCATTTTTATTAAAAAGGAGGTTTTATTTGTACATCGTTTTAGTTTTAGAGACAAGAATCTTTAGTTCTATATTAAAGAGTCACTCATAACTCGATAGTGGTGGGGTCAGAGGAAGAGGCTAGTGACGTGGAATTTTACCACTGCTTTGAACGTCCTATACCAAAAGTAAACACATTTTTTAAATCACAGAAGGGTTGTTAACTTTTATAAACTTGCCCATACGATGCGCAAATGTGCAAGGGAAATATCCTATAAAAGTCCTTCTGAAAGGCAATGTCTTAGTCATCATCCGGCAATGGCGTTCATAAATCAGAAGGGATAAGTTTCTAGGCAAATTTCTTATACGATGCCCAAATACGGGGGAAATTATCGCTAATATAGTCCTTCTTGAATGTAGTGTTTAAGTCATCACCAGTCAGTACCTTGCTCATAAATCACAGAAGGTGTATTAACATTTACAAACGTGCCCTGAGATATTCAAATACTGGGAAGGTTATCCCTAAAAAAATCCTTCTGAAAGGCAAGATCTTAATCATCATCCGTCAGTGATTTGTTTCATAAATCAGAAAGGATAACTTCACAAAATTACCTGTACGATGCTCAAATACGGGGAAATTATCTCTAAAAAGTCGTTCTGGAAGCCAATGTCTTAGTCGTCATCCGTCAGTGGTTTGTTCATAAATCACAGAAGGGACACCTTTTACAAATTTGTCCATACGATACGAGGGAATTATCTCTAAAAAAGGCCTCTGAAGTCAGTGTCTTAATAATCACCCATTAGTGGCTTGTTCATAAATCACGGTTTAAAGGGGTATTAATTTGCCCATGTGATATTCAAATACTGGGAAGTTATCGCTGAAAAGTCCTTCTGGAAGGCAATGTCCTAGTCACCATCCGTCAGTGGATTGTGCATTGTATACATAAATGAATACGAATTGAACAGATTGACAACAACAACAACTACAACAAACCCCTTACAAAGCGATTACAAATTTTAGAGGTTTCATGTTGCTCTTATACAAAACGCAAATGCAAATTTAAAAAATTTGAAATTACTCCGGAAACAAACATTGAGAAATATTCTTTCAGAAACATTGTTCAATCACATAAGTTATTCATGGGTAAAAACTAATAAGTGCTTCCATATTAGAAAAATAAACAAGTGCTTCTATATTGAAAAACAAAAACAAGTGCATCTATATTAAAAAATGAAAAAGTGCTTCTATATTGGAAAAAAATATTATATGAATGAAAGGGGATTTAAATATAAAAGGTTAATCCTTTTTTTAAGTAAGTATATAATCATTTCTGTAAGTATTAAGTTAGCAAGAAAGTAATTTCGGTTTTTGCAATGCTTTTAAATAGTGAAAAATGAGAGAACTTTCTTGCCAATTCAATGTCTATAATAACACCAAAAATATAATGGAATTTTTAGATTATTATTTCAATTTTTTCCCTTTTTTTTTTATTTTCCATTATTTCATCAATTTTTCGCTCGTTATTTTTTTTTAATTTTAATTTCATTTAATTTTCCATTCTTTTTGCTAAATAGAATGAAATTTACTATTAAGGGATTATATTGTAAAAATTTAAATTAAATTTTAAAGATAATAAATTCCTGAAATATGAAAGAGAATTTAAAAAGAAAAACTTATAATTACGTTCACATTTAAAAGGAATCTCCCTATATTTCTGATCTTCCATTTCTCTTACAAATATATATTTTATTCGCAATATTATTGTAGCGAAAATCATAACTCCAACCTCCATTAACTTACATTCCATAATATTTTTATTTTTCATACTTAATGTAATTTTATTTGAAAATAGATTACTTCCATCTTTAAAAGACGCTTTGAACACTTTTTTTTTCTAAAAGTCTGCGTTTCGTTGAATAATGAACTAATCCACTGTACACATCGATTTCCATGCTGAAAATATCATTACATTTATTATCGTTTCTTGATTACCAACCCATTCTTGCGATATTATTCGAGCCTCAGAAAAAAACCACCCTGTTCTTCTGATACAGCAGACGCAAAATTAAATTTTTTGTGATTCAAGCATCAATTTGTAATCATAAAACTCATTTTTTATTCAATCGCTCATTTTTAAAAATTTTCATGGAATATTTTTGAAAGAAAAGAAGCCCAAATGATACTTACGCCTGAGATATTGACAATAACTCCATCGACGAAAGTAATGTATGCACATCAGACATGAAGCTTAATTTGTTTTTTTTCCCCAAAATAACAAAGCAATAATAATCCTTCGATTCATATAAAAATCCAATTATTCCAATTGTAATATTTTCATTTTCTTCTCCATTCTTTAAATTACCTTCGGGCATTTTCTACTTTTTTTAATACTGATTTTACTTTTATAGATTCAGCATCGAAAGAACATTACATTGATGACAAGAAAATTACTCTTGCAATACTGCTTGTTCTCAGGGTTGCCGTGAAAGTGATATAAGTTCTTATGATTAAATAATGACTCAAGAAATTCTTGTTTGAATTAATACCCAGGGTGCCATACAAATGAATAACAAATGAATTTTTCATTCGTAATTTAAAAGAAAATTCAAATATCTTCTAAAACTTTTTGTGCCCTATTACATTAGGAATTTTGTGTTTCACATATCACAATCAGAATTTTGTATTTCATTGACTTTTTACATACTTACAAGCAGCGCCTGACAGATTGCGGAGGTTTCATTTCTGAAAAATATTTTCAAAGGGTGACTATTCCGGATTTATAAGTAGTATGTAGTATGATTTTTGATTTGAAAGTGATATAAGTGTGACTTATGGTAATTTCACATCAGTTTAAAAACATTTTAGATGAAACCAATATAATTTTAGGCACAAACGTCTCTGCATATTAATAAAGTTGTAAGTGAAACCAACATAATTTAGCCGCATATATTTCTGCATTTTTTACATACCACAATAAGAATATGTGTATTTCATTGCTTTGCATAATGAATAAGAATTTTGTGTTTCATTGACTGTTTTACAAACTACAGCAGCACCCTGGAAGACTGTAGTAATTGTATACTACAAAACCATCCATGACAGTTTGCCGGAGCTAGATTTCTGAAAAATTATCATGGGTGACTATTCTGGATTTATGTGCAGCATGCAGTATGATTTTTGATTTGAAAGTGGTATAAGTGTGACTTATGGTAATTACACATGTTAAAAAAACGTTATAGATGAAACCAATATAATTTTAACCATAAACATCTCTGCATACTAATAAAGAAAGTTGTATGTAGCACAAACTTAATTTTTAACCACATATTTCTCTACATATTAATAAAGACAGTTACAGGTGAAACCAATGTAATTTGCATTGTGTTGCGAATGACGTTTTTTTGAAATTTAGTTCACAAATTAGTTCAAATATTTGATAAATTGACAGATTTTATGCATTATGGATTTTAAACTTTTTGTTTATCTTTTTCTATGGTAGGAAAAATAAATAATAAAAGTTAAAATTACTCTTATAAATATGAAATTATAATTTTCAAATTCAGGCTTAAAAATAATATTAATTTATACGAAACATTGTTTTTATATGAAAGAAAACATTACAAAAATATTAAATAGGAAATATTTTTAATCATCTGCAGTCCATGAATATAAATCTTAATAAATACCCTTTTTAAACGCTGATAGAGTTCCTTGAATATATTGTATTTTAATATTTTATCGACGCCTTCACATAAAACAACTTAATATGAAACTGAATTCAACTTTTAATAACTCCAAATAATTTTCACTGCTTTCTACAAAGAATTGAATGAATAATGCATCAGATATTAATATGCAAATAAGTGTTATATGATAACTTAAAAGTGTAGCTTCTATAATAAAGGACTCTGGGAATTCATCTAGATTTTCATTCAAAGTCATTTGAATAAATGTTTACATGAAATTGTTCATTATTGATTCTGTTTTTGGAAGTATAGAGAAATGATGTTCTTTGTGTATAGAAAAAAAAATGTGTTTATCAGAATCTTGTATTTTAGGAGAAATTTTTATGAAAAAAAAATAGATTTATTTTGTTTTCTAAAATAAATAAAAATGTTTATTCAGTGAAATTTTTGTCTATAGAAATTTGTAATTTTTATTTATGAGCTCATTCTTAAGGCAATGTTGTTAATTGAAATGCATAGCTCACGTTTTTCAACAAATATCATTCTATTCTGTAAAAGTTACATTTTGATATTTCTTTTTTAAGAAGTCTATTTTTACTTACTTTTTACTAGTTTTTGCTTATTTTGATTTAGTTTTTGTTTACTTTCTGCACACACTGTGTTGTTAAATGTTATCTGAATCATTATTTTTATTTGTTACATAACGATACATCACGATAACATTTTTTATGGTTAATTTTTTTAAATAGAATTAGTTTGCGATAAAAAAAATTAACTATACAATAATATAGAAATTATACTTCCATACGTACTGTTATTATTCAAATTCTTAGTGGGCATATATATTTATTCATTTCTTTCACTTTTATTCATCTTTATTTTCTACAATTGAATATGATGTATTTATTTTTAAATTATTTTATTGTACGTATTTTTATTCAATTCTTAGTTGGCATTTATTTATGCATTTATTTCTATTTTATTCATATTTATTTTCTACATTTGAATCTAATGTATTTTATTGCACGTGTTGTTATTCAAGTTCTTAGTTGGTATATATCTATGCATTTCTTTCACTTTTATGCATCTTTGTTTTCTACAATTGAATTAAATGTATTTTATTTTAAATTATTTTATTGAACGTATTATTATTCAAGTTCATAGTTGACATATATGAATTTCTTTCATTTTTTTTTTTCATCTTTATTTTCTACATTTGAATCTAATGCATTTATTTTTAATTGTTTATTTCTTTTTTATAAGATATCATTTTAGAGGAAATTAAAAACAAAAGATCAATTACGAATATATCATATAATAAGCTGAATATTTTTTTTCAACAGAATTTTTAAGCAAAATTCATTATATTATTTATTGCAATAAAAGAAGCACATTAATGTCTTAAAATTAAACATCTTAAAGTAAAATACGTTCTGTCCAAATGTTGAACAGCGATTCAGATACATGGTAGGATTTTGGATTGTAACAATCAAATGAATTTTTATAATAAAAGAACCCAATGTAATCTAAGTCTATTTACATCTGATATCAAGTGGCATTATATTGCCAGAAAAAAATTCCTTTACCCACACCGAAATTCTTCCAGCATTCTTATTGCAGAGGGGTATCACGAAATCCAATCAAATTCTCATCAAACCAATACCGAATTTCCATTTCCATTGACCAGGAATCAGGGATGGATGGCAGAATAAAGTTTACCGTGAATAGAGGGACGCTAAAAATTCATCCCGGTACCGTAATTACACTTTGGATTGCATTTGCAAAAGGATCCACGGTTAACAAGTACATTCAAACTGTTCCTGCATCGCTGGCAAATTAAACGGGGGCGGAAAGGTTCCATTTCCCACAATGCGTGGCGATTGATTCGGTTCCATTCTCTCATTCTTCTTTTCTTCTCTAAATTTACCACCCTCCCCCTCTTCATCAAGATCTTCTGGAGCAAGATCAACAGCAGGGGGTCTAACGAGATCAGGGGCATCCCCTGAATGGAATCCAGATGGGAGGGACGCAACCCCGGGTTGTTGGGACTAAGCCGCGTTGCAAATGATGTTAGTCTTAAGGGCGATGCCACGTGTGCAAAGTTCAATAGCTTTTCCCTGCTTTTGTGCTGCTTTGAATTCGTATTGCTGGGTGAGAAAATATGGTGCGTGTTTGTCTGCTTACGTATGGGTCATTAGTGGTGAAATGTTGTGTATCTTCCAATGTGACAATGTATTGATATATGCATGTCATTCAAACGCCTTATTTATTTGAACTTGTGACTTTTAAGTTAATGGTATTGAATGTACTGAATGAAATTATATGAATTTCTAAAAATCTATGAATATTTGCAATATATTTATTGGGGCAAATAGTGTAAATATAATAATAAACTTTTACTAGTTAAACAATTAATCAAATCGTATTTCTTCAAAAAAATTATTTTAATTACATTTATTCGTAACACTAAATACCATTCCGTAGTTCAAGTAGATTTCACAAAGGACAGTCAATTATTTTTTAGTTATCGATGATGGGACATATCCCTTTATTTTCAAATAGCTTTCATATTAAAAATGCATGCAGTTATTTATTCATTACAGTAAATTTTCATTATTATTTATTAATTGAAGATTTCCTTTTTGCAATTCGTAAGGAATTTAAATCATTGAGGAAAGAATCTCTTAAATGATTTTTATGTATTCAACTTTAGTGGATTTTATACTTTTTCATTTACTCTTAGTCGATTTTACTCTTCTTTTCGCTGCCAGAAATAATGATTCTACTCAGTTAAAACTCGCTGGAATTAATGAAAAATATACTGAATCATTTAAAAAATGTAATCTATGACTATATATTTTGCTACCATTATTTTTTGTACGCCTTGTTCGAAAAGTTCCATACAGCACCTTAATTGAAATTCATGTTTTGTTTTTCTTCATCAAAATGAATAGTATTGTATTGTTTGCACCTACTAGAACACATAAAACAGGCAACACAGAAAATCAATCACGGGAATGTATAAAAGCCCATGATTCGTATGGGTCATGTCGTACGATATGCGTTTTTATATCCTCCATTTGAAATTTTTAAGTGTTTTTTTTTCAATTTTCGTACAATTCGTTCCTTTTTTAAAAAAAATTCCAGCATAAAATTGAGTTGCAGCACTTTTCATTTAAAATTGTTCGAAAAATAACAAATTCAGTTTCCGATTCAATGGCGCTTGGTATGAAACTCCCAAAATCAAATGCTTCCGTGCTATGCTTTTGCAAAGTATGCAAAGAAAGAAATTTTAAATAAAGTAAAAAAGGATTGCCTTATGCAAAAACATGGAAAAATATAATATAGTTCACCTTTTTTTCTTACATTTTTCAAATGTAATTTTCATTTATAATTTGTCATAAAAGTGTACCATACCAAAAATGTAGTAAACAGAAACAAAACTCAATTTTTAAGGTTACAAAACATATAAATGCAAAACTAAATTTGTTAACGTTGAACAATTTTAAATGAAAAATTGGAAACACAGTTTTATGCTGGATAACGTAGAAAAAAAAAGGAACGACTTCGAAAATAGAACAAAAAAAAAAAAAAAAAAAAAAAAAAAAAACAATTCTTGAAAAAAAAAAATTCAAATGGAGCGCATAAAAACATACATCGTACGACATGATCCATGTGATTTTATGCATTCCATGTGATTGATTTTATGCGCTACATGTTTTACGTGTTCTAGTAGGTGCAAACAGCTCGATACTGCCATTTTTATGAAGAAAAACAAAATATGAATTTCAATTATGATGTCAAATGGAAGTTTTCGAACAAGGCATACAAAAACTAACGGCACACTAAGATTGACACAAAATGATCGAAAAACGGGGCAGTGATAGATCCCATTTTTTTTTAAATAGTTCAGAATATTTCTTAATTCTAACGCTTTTATATGAGTAGAACCAATTTCTTCAACTCTGGCTTTTATAATTTAAGTTACTATTGATTTTGATACTATTGATACATAGTTGATTTTATTGTTTGTTTCCATATTATATAGTATAATCACAAACTGATACAAGTTTTTAATAAGAATTTTTACTTACTCCAGTTCATCATTATTTTATTTGAATTCAACCAATTTATTGAAGAAATTTTTTTTTAAAAGTTTGCTCTTTGTTTAAAATACATTTTTGAAATTTCAATATATTTTTTTCTTTCTTGGTTACTATAAAACGATAAAATCAAGTCTAAAATAAAATAAAATGTGTCGATTTAAAATATCAGAGAATATTAAAATTAAATCTTGAAAAGTTTTAAAAAAGTATACATTGCTGAGGTGTTTAACATTAATTATAAATGGAAAGAAAATATCTAAACCAATTTCTCATTAAAATGATTGCTTTGAAACCTTAAAAAAAAAAAGGAGGATTAATTTTTTATTAAGCCTGAAAAATATTTACTTTTGTAGAAAACAAATAGAAGAATAAATATTCAAAAATTATATATATTAATTATTAAAATTATATGAAAGTAGTTGATTTCAATCCCAGTTTTAATATTCTTTGTATAATTTTTACACTTTTTTTGGTCTACAGAGACAGTTACATTTACATGTTTTGTAATCGTAAAATTCTGCTTTACTTCATTTTTGTTATACTATAACAAAAACCGGAATAAAACAGAATTTTTATGACAAAACTTGACTTTTTACTTTGTATGATAAATTATATTTGAAATATGTAAGAAAAAGTTATAAATTACATTATATCGTTATGCATTATTTATAGACTCGTTCTGTTTTTTTTAATAAATATATTTATAAAAATTGAATGATTTTTTGGGAAAACTGATATAAGGCAAATGATAAAATCTTTCGTTTCAATTTATATACCATTATTTGTATTTTATATGTTTGGTAACAATAAGAATTCTGCCTTACTTTTTATTTTTGTTGTACAATAACAAATATGAAGTAAAGCAAAATTTTTATGACAAAATTTGACAAATTTTTACTTTCTATGACAAATTATATTTGAAATATGTAAGAAAAAAGTTATAAGGTAAGCTATATTGCTGCGCATTATGTATAGACTCATTCTGTTTTTACTAAATATATTTATAAAAATTGAATGATTTTTTGGGGGAAACTGATATAAGGCAAATGATAAAGATATATAAGTCTGAATAGATATAATAGATATAAGTCAGAAAAATATTTACTTTTGTAGAAAAAAATACAAATACTCTTTTTTTCCGCCTACAGAGACAGTTGCATTTACATATTTTATAACTTCAAAAAATCTGCTTTACTACATTTTTGTTATGATATAACAAAAATGAAGTAAAGCAGAAATTTTACAAAATTAATTGAAATATGTAAGAAAAAGCTATAAGTTAAATTATATTGTTGTGCATTATTCGCAAATTTTGTTTTTACTAAATATGTTTATAAAAATTGAATGATATTTTTGTATATAAGGCAAAAAAAAACTTTTGTTTCAATTTATATACCATTTTTTTTTGTATTTTATAAGTTTTGTAATTGTAAAAATTTGACAAATTTTATTTTCCATGACAAATTATATTTGAAATATGTATTATAAGGTTATATTGTTGTGCATTATTTGTAGACTCATTTTGTTTTTACAAAATATGCTTATAAAAATTTAATGATATTTTTGGGAATACTGATATAAGACAAATGATAAAATATTTCGTTTCAATTTAGATATCAATTTTCTGTATTTAGGAGCTGTGTCACTCAGTGCAAAATTTATAATTTTTTTCCTCCAATGCTAAATATATACATATACACACACACACATATATATATATATATATATATATATATATATATATATATATATAGAGATATATATATATATATATATATATATATATATATAGAGAGAGAGAGAGAGAGAGAGAGAGAGAGAGAGAAGAGAGAGAGAGAGATTCTAAAGATTTCTTTTTTTCAAATTCGAAAGAAATTTAAATGCATGAGGAAAGAATTTCTTAAATGATTTTTATGTATTCAGCTTTAATGGATTTTATAATCTTTTATATATTCTTAATGGATTTTACTCTTCTTTTCGCTGCCAAGTCTATGCATTTTTATGTTTTGTAACCTTAAAAATTCTGCTTTGTTTCGATTTACTACATTTTTTGGTATGGTACACTTTTTTTTGACAAATTATAAACAAAATATATTTGAAATATGTAAGAAAAAAAAAAGGTGAACTACAATATTTTGCATTATTTCTATTCTGCTTTTACTTAATATATTTATAGAAATTGATTGATTTTTGTTAAAAAGATTTTGAGGCAGTTCACTTTTTAATTTATTTAAAATTTCCTTCTTTGCATACTTTGCAAAAAGCATAACACAGAAGTATTTGGTTTGCCATCTCTAATTGGCATTATTACCACTAACTGGCATTACTTAACTAAGTTCAAAATTGAACAAATATAGTTCAAAAATGGCATATTCAATTTCTGTTCAAGCGTCCTTGGATTGGAAACTGAATTTGCCATTGTTGAACATTTTTAAATGAAACCACCCCTATTTAAGTGAATGAATTTTGGCCTTTTCATATGACATTTAGACCGAACATAATAATTACATAACATAAGAACAGAACCATTATTTTCTAAATTTGAATATAATGATGCGACTCTCTAACTTTTGGATTTATAGTGTTCATTCTCTGTATAGATATGGGAACTTTTAGTTCAACTATTGTGTTCCATATAAAACTGAACATTAGCATGTTAACAACCCAGCCAAAATTATTCAAAGTTTGCTAAAAACTAAAGGACAACTGATATTAGTAATATAATTATAATTTATAATGTTCTGTAATATAATCATATATTCGAATTATAATATAAATTACATTAAAAAATTAATACTCTTAATAGAGCCTTATTAGTATAGATTGTAAAATAATCTCTGTTATTTCTTTAAAGTAAAAAAAACGTGAAAAAAAAAAAAACCCGTAAAACTCCAACCATACTTCCTCCTAACTCTAACTACATTTCTTTAATCTAAAAACTCTAACCATACTTCCTCTTACACAATGGAAGGAGCCCTTCCCTGTGGCTTTCAAAAGAAATGAGGGGAAGTATAATTTGCAAAATCCTGAGCGCAGCCGAGTTTCGTTTTTTTTCGGTTCAGAAAAGGATTAATTCCATCTAATATTTACAATCTAATTGTCTAACATGCACATTACAAAGCATAAATTATTTTGTAGGCACTACGTTTTATTTGGTAATAACATTTATTTCTTTTATAAAAATCACATTTATTTCAATAGAAATATCATTGTTAACATTATTAATTTCAAATCATTTTATAGCTTATAATTACTTTAAAATAGAGTTCTCGTGATTAGAAATTCGTATTGGTATTAGCAACACACGATTCATAATAACTATATTTTTATATTATAACTACTAGAATCGATGTCGCTGATAAAATGTAATTAGACTATTATTGTAATAGATAATAAATGTAATTATACAATTTATTGTAATAAACGAAGCTTTAAAATGTATCAGCAAATTATAGCATGTAATTGCCTTGTTAATATATTTAATAATTCTTATTTGAAAATGGATAAAATATCGCTTTTAAACAATTTATAGCAATTAGATATTTATTAAATAATTACTGTCTTTGCATTACTAAAAATATTCCTAGAAAAATAAAATATTTATAGTTGGAAATAACATTAGTTTAACTTTGGACAAATTTAGAAATGCTTATGTTCTTAAGAAAAAAAAAGACTGCATTATCAGAAAAGTGCATAATTTTTTAACTCTCTAAGGGATTTTGAATTAATTTTAAATAATTTTATCATTATATTCTCTTTTTTAAACTCCATTGTCTAAAGATGTATTCAAAATGTTGAAGCATAATGGATAATTTGTCGATTTCACTTTTTAGCTGAATGAAATAATATATACTTACATTAAATACTTTTACAATTTTGTTATTCCATTAAAAATCAGTGATACAAAAGAAGATAATTTTAAATTATACTACAATTATTAAAATATTTTGTCGTTTACATTAGAATGACAATTTGTTGGTTAACTAATTTGTTCATTTAACTCAATCATTAACTAATCATTTGATGATGATTTATGATTTGATTTGATGTTCAGTCACAATGGATAATTTATTGATTTCATTTTTTGTCGAATGAAGTAATATATACTTACTTAAATTCTTTTAAAATTTTGTAAAAAATTTTAAACTGCTAAAAGTTGCAGTGATACAAAAGAAGAAAATTTTAAACTGTACTACAAATATTAAAAATTTTTGTTGTTTACATTAGAATGATATTTTTTTTTTTTTTTTTTGCTAGCGCATGTGAAAATCTTTATTTGATACTACTCATTTGATGATTTCATTTGATTTGATGTTGAATTTTAATGGATAATTTGTCAATTTCATTTTTATCATTATACAATACATGTTTACACTAAATTCTTTTCAAAATTTTGTTATTTTACGAAAAATCAGTGATACAAAAAAAATAGTTTTAAATAGTACTACAAATATCAGAATATTTTGTCGTTTACATTAGAATAACAATTTTTTGGTTAACGCATGTGTAAATCTCTATTTGAGATTATATTTTGTACAGCAGAATTAGATTAATTTCTGTAGTAATAACATTGTATTGAAAATAATTACGCCTTATTTTATGTCATGTTCCCTTTTTTGTGATAAAAAAAATCTGATGCTTATGGGAATATTTTAAGAATTAGAAAAATAAATATCTTTCACAAGGCAATCTCAAATCATCACATGTTAATCTCTATCTGACTCAATGCTCAATGGCGTATGTTTTACGAGACGTTGTAAATTTTGGGGACCCATTCGTATAGCAACACAGTAAATCATTTGACTCATAATCCCTTCGCATATACAGCAAATGTTATAACGCTTACAGCATCTTCAACATAGCACTCATGGATAGTTTCTTCCTCCCTTATATCGTATATCCACAGGGAGTCGCTGGGGAACCCCAGAGCATTGGAGATATGCTGGGAAAAGGAATCTTTTTACCAAAATGTGTGACTCATGTATTCATACTGAATATTTATTAGCACTGCAGGAGGGGGGAGGGGTCTAATATGTTTTGGAAAGAGTTGCAGAGAGGACAGTGTGCGTGGCTTCTTTATAGTTTTTTTTTTTTCTATTATGTAATGCTGTGGATTATTCCATATACTACAGCGAATAAGTTACGGATCATAAAGCCGTGAGTGGAAAAGTACCATTAAATTGCGAGATTTGCAAGAGGAAGACAATAAGGGTGTTGGCAAGAGGTATAAAAATTTCTTACAATGTCGTGGTCATGCTGATGGAATTTTACGTTTTTAAATTTGGTTTTATGGGTTCGTTTAAAAGGGATGTCAGCTAAGTTCGTAATATATATTTGAGACAATGTCATTATGGAAGTATGATGTTGAGTGTATATTATGAATTTATGGAAATTATAAGCGGGCTCTAATCATAAAATGTACTTTTGTTTTCAGCTGTAAATAATAATGAATTTCTAACTCTATGAATTGTGCTTCGCTGTTATCAAAATACAGGCTTAAAATTCTTCACTCATGTGTATCTTGTATGAATAATAATTTTATTATGCTGCGATCCTCGTTAATAATATTTCTTTCATTTAGGTATACTAATGGAAACTAATAAATAAACTAATTATGGAAGTATGATTTTGACTGTATATTAGGAATTATGGAAATTATAAGCGTGCTATAATCATAAAATACATTTTTGTATTCAGGCTTTAAATAAAATTAATTTTTAATATTTTTGATTTGTGCTTTGCTGATATTAATATACTGGTTTAAAATTTTCCCCACTCATGTGTAACTTATATGAATAATAATTTTATTATGCTATGACACTTAGTACTACAATATTTCTTGCATTTATGTATACTATAGGAAATTAATAGATAACGGAAATTATAAACGCGTTCTAATCATAAAATATACTTTTTTTGTTTTCAGCTGTAAATATAAATGAATTTCTAACATTTTTATCAGTGTTTTGCTGTTATTAAAATACAAGTTTAAAATTTTCCTCACTCGTGGGTATCTTGCATGAATATTAATTATATTATGCTGTGACCCTTAGTAATACAATATTCTTGTAGATATACTGATGGAAATTAATAAATAAACTATGTAAATATGATGTTGAGTGTATATTATGAATTATGGAAATTATAAGCTTGGTCTAATCATAAAATATACTTCTGTTTTCAGCTATTAATAATAATGTATTTCTAACAGTTTGATTTGTGTTTTTCTGCTATTAAAAGCACGTTTAAAAGGTTTTCCTACTCATGTTTATATTGTATGAATAATAATTTTATTATGTTGTGACTCTTGCTAATACAATATTTCTTGCATTTAGGTATATTAACTCACCGACAAAACATCTCCATTAATTTTAATTTACATTCATTATGTTTCATTAACAAGAAATAAAATAATTTGATTGTTCTATACTTTTAAAATGGCTAATTTTCCTGGTGTCTCGTTTATAATGTTTACTTCACTGTACACTTTTATTTTCCTGTGAAATGAAGAAATTTCTTTTAACACATGAGACATTTTCAAATTATTTATAATGAAATAATATCATGTAATAAAAAATTAAATTAATCTCGTTAATTTACATTGAGTTATCATAAATCCAAACATGTTACATTATTAAACCAAATACATTTCTTCAGAATCAGATATTTTTTTAAAAATAAATTAAATAAGTAAAACAAGGAAGTTAAATGGCATTAGAACTTGAATATTTAAGAAACTTATAATTTTTCTTCAAGCTTTTCCTTAATACAGACTTTATTATGACAAATTTTAACAAGTTAATAACAATTTGTTTTGGGAAGTAACAAAAACACGTAAAATATTCTAGAAACTATTCATATTTAAAGAATATTTTAATTTAATATTAGAGCAATAAATACAAAAATTATGTTAAGTAGTATTTCATAAGAGAATTTTCATAAAAACACGAAAGCATTTATTTTATATTTTAATTTTAACATTATCATTAATATAACTGATATGGCGAAGACTTCATAAGAAAATAAGAAAATATATATTTTAAATACAAAAAGCAAACTGAAATCTTTTCACGAATTTCAATTTATCATTTCATTTATCATACTTTGTTGGAAGAATACACACGGAAGTATGCCGATTTCAATGACCCAGGAAATTTATTTTTAAAACAAGCAAATTAGACATTTAACCCATAATACTACAGGATAAGAATTCTGTATACTTTAGAGTTCTGCTTGTTTATTGGGGATTTTTTTCCATTTCTGTTTTTCGCCAAGTCCTTTCTAAACGAACAAAATGGCCGCTGTGGTTACAAAATACTGCAGTTTTGGCGATTCCATTTGGTGCAGTAACGAGATTTGGCGAGGTGGCGCAATCGGAATCCCCACAAAAATCGGAAATCGGAGTGCAGAATCCCCACAAGAACTATCAAATTCAATAGCGATAGGAATATAAGAAAATTTAACAACTCTAGAATTTTATGAAAAAAATATTTTTCAAATATTAAGGGAAGCACTACCCAATTCAGACAGAGAAGTCTGTTAAGTGGTGGTTAAGTTAAAAGTTTTTAAACATAAACTGATCCTTTGACACCATTTTGAATGTGGTAAAAACTACAATCGGTTTATGCTTTTAAAGCCAGGCAATTCAAAATGAACTACAGAGCACGCGCATTTTTTAAATAAAAGTTTTTGAAATGAGAATTTTTCATGTTGAGCTAGGTGATTCATCTGTTTTAAATAGTTATTTAAACTGTTACTTAATTTTTGTTTTATAGCTTTGCGTTTTTTGGAGACGACGCGGACCTGTAACCAGAACAGCATCATGATCACACATGATAATAAAATTTTAGAAAATTGTTAATGAATTTTGAGGATAAAAACCAATATTTGAAAATAAAACAATAAATAATATCATGTAATGCTTAAAAAAATACTTTTAAATAGATATAAACTACACGTGCAATATTTTATAATACCACGGGCAATAAATATTTCATGCAATACTTCATAATACCATGTGCAGTAAATAATTCAAACAATACTTCAAAATACCATGTGCAATAAATAATTCAAGCAATACTTCATAATACTATAAACTACAAATGCAATACTTCATGCAATGCTTTTAAAAGATATAAACTACATGGAAATTTATCTAACAATAAATACTGTCGAAGTAAACATTTATGTGTCATTATAATCTTTAAAAGGTAAAACATACCAAGGACAAAATGATTCTGGGAAATAAAAAAAAAAAATAAATTTCTTCAATATTTCATATTAAATTATTGTATTAACACTTGATTAAATAAATAAACCTTTTTTGACACATTTCTTTTATCTTTTTATTTACTTCTCATGCAAAACTTTTCACTTGTTCAACCTTTTATAAATAGGTAAAACGTCTGTTGAATGTCTTCGACAATTTTGTTACTAACAAATACTTCCAAATAGCTTTATCAATTTTAACACTACCATTATGTGCATTTTTATTAAAAAAACTCACAAAAACTCAAAAGATATTTAAAGAGTCTTCAGAACTTCTCGAGTGCTTTTAAGGACAAAGGACAACTTTTTTAACCCTTTTCACCATATTGATAAAGGAAGAAAAATATTTTGTCCTTCTAGACACTTTACAAGAATAAAGAAAAATAAGTAATTGTTTTCAATAAAACTTTCTCAAAGTGAAGTACTTATTTTTTTTTTCTGCAAAAGTTTCCCAAAAGTTATCAAGAATTTCATCTCTTTTAATTTCTCTAATTTTTTTTGCTTCAGAAACCTCAGCAATTAACCTTTGATTCCCAAATATCTTAATTAAGGTATCTGAAAGAAATGTTCAGAGCCGGAAATATATGTTATTGATTTACACTTGATCTAACATTTTCCGTTAAGAGTACTTATGATCTTAAAAAAGCTAAACCTTTTCATTTTTTAAAGATTAGCGAATTCTCAGAAAAAGGAGCTATTTTTGATTGCTCTTAGCAGCCATTTGGAAAATATTGTTCATAATTATGAAGAATTCTTGAAACTACTTATATTTTTTTAAATTAATTTATCTACTAGCATGAGAATTATATCTATTAAACAAAAGTATTAATGAGGTTAAGTTATTAAAAATATAATAAGAAATTAAAAAAAAATATCCTTCTTGATAAATTTATCTACAAGCATTATGGTTCTATTCATTGAGTAAATTAAATTAATAATTTAAAATTAACTACAAATATCTTAATAAAGTTAAAAATACATATGCATATGATATGGTTTGATTCAACTGATTAACAGATACAATAAATGATGACTTCTATTAAAAGCGTAGAAATAGTTAAACATTTTTAAAAAGTAAAATGAAATTTTTATTTTCAATATTGAAGGAAGTACTACTTATACTTTGAATATTTGAAGGAACCAATCATACTCTGAATACATTAAAAAAAACATTATGATATAATATTGAAAGAAACATGAAAATAAATGAACAAATTATTTATTCTTTAAAAATGATGTCTAAAAACATCGGATTTCATTCCTTATAAATTCATTAAAATATTATGCAAATTAAAACGACCTACTTATAAATGATAATTATGAATAAATGTGTATACAAGTGATAAAAATTATATCCAAGTGAACGAATGAAAAAACCAATAAAATGCAAAAAATGAATGAAAAATGTATACAAGTGATGAAAAAGTGATGAAATGTATACAATAAATGAAAATTTACTTGAAATGAGAAATGATTTGTTTGAAAATTGAGAAGTTTCGGTTTGAGATTCCAAGGATGAAATGTATACAATGAAAGAAATGTATACGATGAATGAAAAGTGATGAAATGTATACAATGAATGAAAAATGTATACAATGAATGAAAAAAATGTATATGACAAATGAAAAAGTGATGAAATGTATACAAGGAATGAAAAATGTATACATTGTAAAAACAACAAAACGTACAAAAATGTATATATGTTGAATTTTAACAAACTTGTATAAATGGCATTTACGCCATTACTTTATCACTTGTATAAATGGCATTTACATTCTTCTTTCCTTTCTTTTAAAATTTCGTATTTAGTTAAGAGAAAATAAAGTCCTAAAGCACCCAATTCTTAGCATCTGTAGCAAGACAAGGGGTTTAATGCACTACACAGCAGTAAGATCACTTCATTAAAAGCACAAATCTAAAAATATTAATTGTTAAGCATCGATTAATGCCATTCGAGTCAGCAACAACACTGATTCAGAATCTTCACTAAACTTTACTTAATCTGTTTCCTAACAAGATTGCATTTCCCTGGCTGCACTTTCGTTAAGAATTTCTTCAAGAAACACGCTCACACACAAGAAAAAAGAAAGAGCAACTTCTTCTCTCCCAAACTCTGGAATTCCTTCTTGTAAAAAAAAAAAAAGAAAAAGAAGTTTGTGTTTGAGATCATATTCTGAATACCTTAAAAAAACATTATGATATAATACTGAAAGAAACATGAAAATAATGAACAAATTATATTCTTTAAAAAATGATGTCTAAAAAACATCGGATTTCATTAATTATAAATTCATTAAAATATTATGCAAATTAAAACGACTACTTATAAATGATTATTATGAGTAAATGTGTACACAAGTGATAAATTTTATACAAGTGAATGTATGAAAAAAATGAAATGCAAAAATGAAAAAATGTATACAAGAAAAAAGTGATGTAACAATAAATGAAAATTTACTTGAAATGAGAAATGATTTGTTTGATAGAAGTTTCGTAATAAAGATGAAATGTATACAATGAAAGAAATGTATACAAATGAAAAAGTGATGAAATGTATACAATGAATGAAAAATGTATACAAGAATGAAAAATGTATATGACGAATGAAAAGTGATGAAATGTATACCATGAATGACAAATTCAAACGAATGAAAAAGTGATGAAATGTATACAATGAATGAAAAATATATACATTGTAAAAACAACAAACATACAAAAATGTATATATGTTGAATTTTAACAAATTCATAAATGGCAACTTTATCACTTGTATGGATGACATTTATAATTCTTTCCTTTCTTTTATTTTTTCTTAACTAAATAAGAGAAAATAAAGTCCTAAATCACCCATTCTTAGCATCTGTAGCAAGACTCTGGGTTTAATGCACTACACAGCAGTAAGATCACTTCATTAAAAGCACAAATCTGAGGGTATTAATTGTTAAGCATCGATTAATGCCATTCGATTAACAGCAACACTGATTCAGAATCTTCACTAAACTTTTACTTAATCTGCTTCCTAACAAGATTGCATTTCCCTGGCTGCACTTTCGTTAAGAATTTCTTCAAGAAACACGCTCACACACAAGAAAAGAAGAAGAAAAGAGCAACTTCTTCTCTCCCAAACTCTGGAATTCCTTCTTGTAAAAAAAAAAAAAAAGAATGGAAGTTTGCGTTTGAGATTCCAAAGATGTAACGGTGAGGAAAGGAAGAACGGAATTCGAACAAAAAAAAAAAGTAAAAGAAAAGAATTCTTTTTCACTTCGTTAGATCACTAATTATTGATTATAAACAAACAAATGCTCCAATTAAAGGTCTGGATATGCAAATGAGGACATCTTTGTTCCCGTGCTTCCAATTTTAATGGGAATGGCAAGAATGGGGAAAAAGCCTTGCCAAACCTCGATTCAACACTTTTTATAAGTTGATTTATGTTTAAAAATATTTTTTCTTGTATCTCTTTTTTGTTCGAGTGCCCTTTAAGAAAACAAGATGGAATGTAAAATTTGCATCTAGTTAAGAGGACCAATTTGATTATTTCTTTTGTCCCCGTTGTGTTCAAAAGAATAAAATTCGATAAAAGGATTTTGGCATCCGGTTAAAGTTTTTGCACGAAGACATAAAAAATAAATAAAAGGAAACGATAACTTCAAGTTTGGATTTGTTCTGCGTTTTTCTTGTGTATGTGTGTTTTTGTGATAAAAAATCATCAAAGGCCATAAACTTCTTTGTATTGAAAATTGTATTTTTCACAAATTTAGTTCTTTTTTTTTTAAATTTCGCTCCGGTGGGCAACTAAATATATTGTTAAAATTATCTAATAAAAATTAAATAAAACACGAATTTAAAATTCTTATGGTTAATCAGATTTTCTTTAGTATGTTTGAGTTTTTAAATGTGAAAATTCTTTAATTTCTTACAATGAAGGATTTTCAAGTTTGCAGCAATTATTCTGTTTTATTTACAATAGCCAGCAATAATTTTAAAAAAAAAGGTTTTTAAATGAGAAGAATAAATATTTTACTGTAATAATATTTTATAATATTTAATAATATATTTTAATAATATTTTAGCCCGTACATTTTTATGCATATGTATTATTATTTACTTACACGTGCAAAACAAATAGCTATATTTCTTTTCCTCAAAAAATTACAAACCACAACACATGTAGTATCAATTTTACAGCTGCATTATACAAAATTGGTTTAAACAATTAAAAGGAAAATAAATTAAAAACAAATATTATGTGTTTAAAAATATATGTGGGAAGTGTAAAAATAAACTATTAAAAAAATTTCATAACTTTTAAATAAATATTTAAACTTCCTAGTAAAAATTAAGCAGAATTAAAGATTTTTGAATATCAAATTCTATCTTTTAATAAAAACTGTAATAAATAAATAATTTTCCCCCTATACTGGAAGTAAATTATATATATATATATGTACTTACACAATTATATATATATATATAATTATATATAAGATAGATATTTATATTATTTTATAATATATATGATTATGATAAGTCAGACACTGTATTAAACAATAAATTTTGCTTATATTACTGTAATTTAAATGAAATTAAGAGCTTTTTCAATAAGAGACAATTTTTTTGGGACTTTTCTGTTTTATTTTTAGAATAATTATTAAAATATTAATAATCAAAATAGTAATAAATAGTTTATAATAAAAAATTAACGATTAACTTACGTATATAAATTCTCTTCATTACTAATCACTCGTGGCTTTGTTAAAACATTTCTAAGTAATCTGAGACCCAAGAATATACGCAATTTCAACATAACATAATACTTTGATACAGAAATAAACCTGATACCGTGTATTGTGAAACTTATGGACATTAATGCGATTAATTATTTAACTAGATATTTTTAAAAATTTTATACTCTCTGGAGTAGTAATATCTTCGCAATAGCTAAGTTAATACGTCGGTATTTTGTTCCAAATAATACTTAAAGCTAGTTAAATTAACTAAGAAAATATTTGATATAGTCAATTTTCGATTATTGGATTATAAAAATTTTATTAGTTGTTAGATTAAAAACTGAAGTACCTAGAAATGATTTCATTAGACATTTGTGTCATCATGAAACCGAGAAATCTTACAAAATAAACATCAGAGATGTACTGGTTAGATTGCATCAGTCTATTGTTATAATTCGTCATAGTGTATCGAGTTTTCAATTGACATATTTCTTTTCTTATTCAGAATCAACATGCTAATGGAATGAATCGTGAAATAGTTACATCACAGTAGCATTTTAATGGAAAATTATCACATGTAATTCAATTGATATATTTTCACATATATTTAAACTGTCATATTCCCGCACATAATTATATTGCCAGATATGCATTCTTTTTCTTCTTCATTGGCGCAACAGCCTCATGGTGGGCCAAGACCGTCTGCTTACTGGCAAATTTCGAGACAGAAGTTGTTTTCTTTTTATGAGGTAGGGATGTCAGCCGTACACCCCACAATCACATGAGACCGGGACCTACAGTTTAAAGTGGATTTTCCGAACCACTACAAACATCTATGGCAACGCCAGGACACGAACCCGAAAACTGTGGCACCGAGCGCCAGGACGCTTGTCACTCGGCCATCAGGCCCCTTGTATTACTCTATGCCAATAAATTAGGTATTTAATGTAAGTTCTTTTAACATCACATAAATCTCCATTCCGAAATCTGTATAGTTCTTGATTAATTGCAAGAGGTGGTAATATACTTGAAGAACAACCGTATTCTATATTTAAGTACCATATTCCGGGCTTATCTTCAAGCCTTATTCCATATATAAGACCAAGTGTCATATATTGCCATATTTATAAAACTTAAATTGAGCAATCAGATTTTTGATGCGAGACAAAACACAGTATCAATCCCAACTGATTCTATTCACTTTTGTAAATAGAGGATATATTCGTTTAGAAATAGAGATTACAATCCTTAAAACAAGCGTTAATCAAATTCTTGTCTAATCGCATTCTAACTACACTAGGCGAATTAGATATTATATTTAAGTTGTAAACTATCTTCTTAAAATCTAAAGAAATTTTCTCAATGGAAATAAAACATATAATATCATGAGGATAAATAATATTTCATAAAAAGCTGATTGCATATAGATTCACTGCAGCGTTGACAATAAAATACATCAAATGAATTTGATATAATAGAGTTTTTGCATACCGTACTTTAAAAATGCGGTATTTTTTCTCCCTAGCGCGCATGCTCATAGGAAATTGCGCATGCGTATCTGTAATAATGATTCCTATGAGCATGCGCGCTAGGGAGAAAATAATAGCGTATTTTTAAAGTACGGTATGCAAAACTCTCTATTATAGAGGATATATTCGCTTTTAAAAATAGAGATTACAATTCATGAACCAAGTGTTAATCAAATTCTCGTTTATTCGTATGTTAACTACAATAGACGAATTGGATTGTTTAAGTTGTAAACAATGTTTTTAAAATCTAAAGAAACTTTTTAAACAGAACAAAAGACAAATAATATTATGAGAATAAGTAATAATTCATAAAAGGCTGAATACATATAGATTCACTCCAGCGAAGTAAATAAAACATATAAATATGAGAAATATTTAAAAATGCAAATTTAATTAAATGTTACACAATTTAATTTATTTGTTGAATATACTTATTTATTAAACTTTCTGTTTTATAAGCTTTATTTGTTTTATAAACACAAACAAATAAAACAATTTATTTCATTAGATTCAAACGTTTCTTCATTTTTTTATGCAAATGCAAAGAAACCAAAAAAAGAAAGTGCCACAATAAATTAAAAAATATAAACACAAAATGTAAATCAAAAATTTATTTGTTGAACATATTTTTATTAAACTTTTTCTGTTTTATATACAAAATAATTCATTTTATTAGAAATATTCAGTCAAAAAAATAAACAAATCAAAACAATTTTCAATAAACGTGTTTGATTTGACTCTGTAACGTTTCTTCATCTTTTTATACAAATGCAAAGAAACAAAAAAAGTAAGTTTTTCCATAATAAATTTGTATTTAATAAATAACTTAATTAAGTATTCTACAATTTAATTTGTTTTTGAATATACTTATTTATTAAACTTTTCTGTTTTATAAATCAAATTCAAACATTCAAAACAATTTTAGACAAACTTAGCCAAAAGAAGAGAATACTCATTGCTTTTCGTAACGTTTCTTCATTTTTTATGCAAATGCCTTTTTTTGCATATCGCAATTAAGCGCATGTGTCATTTAATATAAATTCTTTTCCCTCCTCTTGCAGAGATAAAAATTGTACTTTTATTTGAATTCCGACTACCCTTTTTTTTCTTTTTCTCTTCACTTCCCTTCCTTTTGATTAAGAATACAAAAGCAGAAGCTCGAGTGCGACTAAAGTGACGTGTCGTTATGCTTTATGAGCGGGAAAAACCGCAGATAGAATTATTTTCTCAGCGAAGATTAACACTTCTATTTTTAAGACCTTCTTTACTTCTTCCCATCTAAGTAAAAAAAAGAGAACGGAGAACGGTTCCTAAAATGAAAATATGAAACTTTTTTTTTATTTTGGATTTTTCCTTTGTCCTTCTTTTTCTATCTTTCCTTCTTTTTCTTTATATATATATATATTTCGTCCAAAAAGAGAAACGAAAGTGCTCGCACCGTACGGAAGGTTTCGCAGACTATAACCCCGCTTTATGCATCCCACCTTGCAATATACTCACACCGCGTTTCTATTGTGGACATTCTTTTACAATTTTCCCCTCTGGGGACTGTCTACATATTTTCATATGAGAAATAGTAGGCACTTTATTTTAAATAAATAAGATTGTGTTGGTCAGAAAGTGCATCCAATTTCTTAACTTGGATTTATTTTAAAAGATTACTAAAAGAGACTACTAAAAAGTGCTTGTGGTTGCTTGTGAGGTTTAATTTTCAAAGTATTATTTCATTTTTGCTTAAATAAGCATTACAAATTTCGTTTTTTAAGTATCTTAGAATAGTTTTATATGGTTGTTGATAATTTAGTGTAAAAAGGTCTTTAAAATAAAAATTAATGTTTAAAAATAAATTAATTATTACCAGCTGTTAAAATAACAGTTTTTAATTTTAAAACTGCAACCAAAATCACACAGAATAATTGCAATTTGGACTTTATAACTTTCGCAGTTCGTGCCCTATTTGTTGCTTAACAGAACCTTAATATAAATAATAATAATTTTAAATAATTAATAATAATTAATATAACTAAATAATAATTTTAATTCACTGCATGAATAACCCCCCCCCCCCAATCCAAAATCTTACATCATATACTTCAGTTCTGTTCTTTACTAACCCTAAGTGTCTGGCATCTGATACCCCAAGAGCAGACACCCATGGATGAGGGCAGGGGGGGGAACTGACTTCTGTGGTGATGGAGCACCCTTAGATAGGAGTCTAATTTTTGCTCCGTGTCGCTGAAGAAGGAGAGCAGTGCCTTCCTAAAGGACTTTTAGGGTGAACTGCTCATCCTCGAATGGGAAAAACCAGGAAAACTACCACCAGTTACTCTGACTAACTAGGCAAGATGTTGAATATCACAAACACCATCGAGTATCCTCCTTTATTTTGAAACAGTGTCTATAACAAAGCCACCAGCAGATTAAGCCTCCGCCCTAATGCTCACCAGCGCAGCAAGTTGCCACTGAACCACCAGTCATGCCCTGAACCCTGTTTTATTAAAAGTTAAAAAAACAACTTTTCATTCATTTTCAAAAGAAATTTAACTGACTTACAAAATTATAATAACGAATGCAATTTATCACAATATATACGTGCTGTTAGTATTTAAAAATTAATTTTGAGCTAATTTGTGAAACAATGACTGTACAACATTGGACAATAATGTTGTGATAGTGTTTGTTTCCTTTTGAGGACGGTAAGTGCATTGGTTTAGTATAATTTTTATGCAGTGCCACCATCTTTTCACATGTTAATTTATTCTCCAGAGTGTCTATTGGTTTTCGACTTTAAGTTTATATCCTTGTTAAGCAAATTTTTCCAATTTCCACGTCTCTCTTTCTATAATAATAAAATTTTTGCCAGTAACATATTCCCAAGAAAATGTATCAGGTTAATTATTTTAAATGAGTATAACTTGGATATAAATGAACAATGCATCAGCATGATGATACCATATGGAATGAACAATGTTGGAACAGAAAAGGCCTATGACCAAGACAGAATAATACCGATCAAAATAACGAAAATTATTCTTTTCGAATTAATGTCCGTGTCACTCGCGTGCAGAAAAAAGAAGCAAACACAAGACCCAAGAAACCTATGAAAGAACAACCTTTAATCCTTGACATTGATAGAACAAATAAGTATATTCAATAGGTAATTGAAGATAAGAAAGAAGTATTTTCTGAGAAGAAGCTCATTTCATTGTCTAGGATCACAATATGAGATACTAGCGAAGCTCAGTTATTGAGCTCATTTCTCTTGCTCATTTTGAACAAATACAACCTTATAAGGCATTCTGACAAAGTGTTTCTGTTAAAATACGAAGTCTTTAATACTAATCTTTAATACACTGAAATAAAGAAATCTGACCAATATAGTAATATTGTGTTGACAGAATGATTTTTTGGAAGAGGATTTGTTTTTTAAACAACTAATGATTATTAAATTAAGAATAAATGCTTTGTGCGTTCGTGTTAAAAAGTAACAAAAAGAATCTTAGAAGACAATCAAATTACTGTGCCTGTAAGAAAAATTGATTTTGTCAATTTTATTCAAAACATAATTAAAATAAAGCACATGATTTTAGTGCATATTTGCTTCTGTTCCAATTTTTAATGTAATTTCTTAGTTATCATAAAATGGTTCAAAAATTGTGCTTAGTAAAAATCTGTCTGCTAATATCTGTACATTACATCAGAACTATAGAATTGTATTTCTTGTTAAAACTGACTAATTTCATTCACTATGAGCTCTCATAATTGTTTTCAGATTGAAAACTATTGTTGTTAAACAAACAATGACAAAAAAAACAACAACAATCATATATTGTCTATTCTGAAGCGGAATTCTGTCGATGGTGAAATGTGTAGCATAAAGATATACAGATTATGACACCAGTTACAAAACAACAGGTACTACGTTAAAAAGACAGATCAAGGAGCTTAAGTGAAACAACATCTAGGGAGAACCGACGGAAGCAAAAGAAATGTCTGTTTTGCTGTGCCTAGAACAAAATCTCCAGGCTTACAGACGGCCTAGAAAAGAAGGCTGCCTTTAGCTCGCAGATTAAATCCTTTTAAGTTTGGAGTGATGTATCCCTCCAAAGTCACAAAAGATAACGCGACTTTTGTAGAGTTAGACACACCATTTTTTTTTCGCACAGTAGAATTGAAACAGTATTTTTTTCAGTGATGAGAAAACTACTGTACAAGAAAAAGCTCACCTAGAACTTGGGCTCTCTTATATGTTGCCTCTCCAACATTTGGTGGAAATAGAATCCCTAGAAAAAGACATTTGAGAGGCACTATCGCTATATTTTCGATTTAACTGCATAATGATACAAGGATAATTTTTTTACTCTACTTGTGGCTTTTATGTCAACTGTTGAAGAAGAAAACTTTTACATACGATAACGTGCAGCCACAAAAGAGTTCAGTTTATCGATGATTTTCAGTAAGAATGATTTATTTTCTTTATGGCATGGCCAATGAATTCATCGAATATAAGTCTTATAAAGCGTGTTTGGGATGTTGTAGAAAGTGTTATTGCATTACATCAACCATCCACAAGACGCTCCAGGTTCTAAAATCCTCTCTTTTAGAATAATGGAATTTGTTGCCACATGCTTTCATCTAAAACCTCAATTGCAGCATAAGAACTCTTTTTTGTGGCTTGCATGCTTTGTGGTGTCACCATACTTCTTGTAAACTTCGGCAATACTGTAAATAGGGCCTATTTTCGTATAAATTTCCAATACAATAAATCATTTATTTTTTCAGATATTATAAGTTTTGTATGTTTAATCTTAAGTTTGGGAATTATTACAGCATTCAATTAGTTATTCATATTAATGTATAAAAACTACACAAAATTTCATTTCTTGCTCTGATGGTTGATTAAGTAATCATTATATGCAAAAGAATTCATCTAACTATCAATTGTGAACAAATATTTTATTTCCAAATGAAATAGTTTTAAAATTAGCTCTAGATAATTACTTTTGCTACCAAAATATTAATACGAAATATTAATAATGTTTCAGCATAAATATTTAAAGGAAAATTAATAATGAATATTAGTAACTAAAAATAATAATAAAATTATTAATAATGAAAATAATAATAAAATTATAAATAATGAAACTCTAGAATGAAAACTTGATTGATAAAAATTGTCTAAATTGTTCCACTGAAGCCATTGTCTATGAAGGTTATTTATATGATTTTTCTCCTAGTTATTTAAACAATAGATTTAAACCATTGAATATTTAATAAAAAATTTTCATTGAAGTAATTAAATTACTATTTTTATATGAATAATTAATAATAAAACAATTCAAATGGAATGGAAAAGATTTCTTACTTTTAGAAGATTATTTTCATTTACTTAAACAAATCTGGGAAATTTTATTCTACTTCAAAAATAATAATAAATGTGTAATGAAATTCAATTTTAATTTAATATCATTCTTTTAATTATGCGTTTACTATATTCTATTGATTATTTTATTGTTTAAAAATAAATATAAAACAAGTCATTTCACTCCCAAGTTGCAATTTTCCAGAATTAACTTTTTTTTTGCATGTCGGTGGGCCTTGTCTTCCACTTATGTATGTCATGAATAACCCACCTACTGGTGAAGAAAGAAAGGACATTGCCTTCCAACAGATCATTTGGGGTTAGCAACCACGTATTCGCATGGGAGAAAACCTCGAAAAAACCCCCAGCCAGCCTGGCTATTGATGTTAGTTAAACACTTTATACACATTGCCCAACTGCCATCGAGTCTCCTCGCTTCTGAAGTGGACTGATGGCCAATTGGCTAGAGCTCTGGCCTTTGATACCATAGTCTTCAGGTTCGAATCCACATGGATGTTGTGGGAGGTTCTATTTGTTCGAATACACATGGATGTTTGTGGGAGGTTCTTTTTTCGAATACACATGGATGTTTGTGGGAGGTTCTTTTTGTACGAATCCACATGGATGTTTGTGGGAGGTTCTTTTTGTTCGAATCCACATGGATGTTTGTGGGAATTCTTTTTATTCGAATCCACATGGATGTTTGTGGGAGGTTCTTTTTTGTTCGAATCCACATGGATGTTTGTGGGAGGTTCTTTTGTTCGAATGCCCATGGATATTTGTTAGGGAATCTGAATCCACGTTAAACTGTAGATCCCGGTCTAATTAGCCTAAAGTGTTCAAATAATGATCGTAGAACGACAAACCAAACCCCGCTTCTGAAAGCAATAAATAAAATGGACACCTCTAGAGGATTCAAACCTTAGCCCTGCTTTATGCTAGCTGTGCATATTACCATATAACACATTATTTAGATTTTGATTTGGTATTTTAATGTAAAACCACATATTTAAAATAAGGATTCTCTGTCATTTCATATTGTTACTTTTTATGTTAATTAATTGTTAATTTTTTATTATTTTTTATTAATTAAATATTATGTTAATTTTTTACCGCTTTTTAATCTTACCATTTCTAAAAGTTGCTTTTTTTTTCTACTCGTTTTTTAAAAAAATAATAATAAATTAATTGGTTTTTTTTTCTTAAATTTATGGGTATTGTTTTAAGGGCGGAATTTTTTAGTTTCTTGACCACTGTTTCAAGTCCTTGATGAGTTTTTCGTTTCCTTGAAAACTTTTAACGTTTCTTATCTGTTTACTTTTTTAAAACATTTCTTTCATGAAACTTCTTACATAATTTAATAATATAAAATTTATCTAAAAGATCGTCAGGAGAAAGCAAAGAAAATGTTATTTCAAAGTGAAAATTAAATTTTTGAAGAATTGTTTGGAATTTAATAATTTTTTTATTTTTTAAGATTGCTATTAGGCGTTTTATTCTTACATTAAATTTTGTTGTTTCTTATCCCACTTAGTCGACATCAAGACCAAGTTCATGACCCCGTGTGTTCTCATGGAAGGAAGGAAGACAGCTTCTGTTGTGATGGAGCACCCAAAAGTCTGACTTGGCTCCATGTCGCTGAAGAAGGAGGGCAGTGCTTTCCTGGAGGACTTTTATGGGGAACTACCTCGCCTGGAGAAAACCCTGAAAATTGCCGCCAGATCGTTCAACTAAAGAGGCAAGAGACTAAGTATCACAAACGCTCTCGAGACTCCTCGTTTTTTGAAACAGTGCCTTCAACAAAACCACCGGCAGATTGATCCTCAGCCCTAATGCTCACTAGCAATGCACGGTACCAATGAGTCACGAGTCGGGTACACTAAATTCTAAATTTTATGGGTAACTTGTGTATAGGTCAAGCCGATTATTTACTTTGTTTTAAATAAGTAAGTTATCTGTTTCTATTTTCATTATTTAAATTTATTTAGTTCATTTGAAAAATTAAATTAGAATGCTACTAAACCATTATATTACAGCATTTTTCATTAGTGATCAGAAATTTAATTTTTAATATCGAAAAAAAACGATTACATTGAAAAGAAATTAAATTTTCTTACATTCGATAATTATTCTCTTAATCAAATGTACAAAAATAGCTTAATGTTAAATTAGAGCATTTCATATGAAAATATATTTTAAATCAAATTTA
Organism: Caerostris extrusa; assembly: GCA_021605095.1. Taxonomy (NCBI): domain Eukaryota; kingdom Metazoa; phylum Arthropoda; class Arachnida; order Araneae; family Araneidae; genus Caerostris; species Caerostris extrusa. Next base: position 22,921 of record BPLR01011607.1, on the reverse strand, counting down.
TATTTATGTTAATAAAAATTATCTGTCTTTTTAACGATAAAAGTTTTTATTCATTAAATCATGTTTTAGTTTTTTAAATAAAAGTATTTTTTAATAATTATGTATTTAGCATTTTAAAACGATTATAAAAAGTATTTAATTTAACAAAAGATAATTATTTGATTTATAAAAACTCGAAATTAATTATCTGGTAAAATTATATAAAACACCATTAAGTATTAATTTGCAAAAAAGATAAAAAAAATAATTATCTGTACCGTTAAAAATTAATTCAATTTGAAAAATGAATAGTTTTTAAATAACAACGCATTTAAAAAAAAAACTTTTTTTTTTTAATTCAAAAATTAATATATGTGTTTAAAAGGCTGTTTTTAAATATAAAAACATTTTTTTTTTTTTATTAATTCAGATATTAATTTTCAGAAAGTTTTTATTTAATATTTTCTGATAATGCACAATTTAGCTAAAAATGAATTTAAAAAATATTATTTTTTGGAAAATTAATATTTTATTTATTACTTAATTGCAAGCTAAAGAAATAAAACATTTGTTTATTGTATTATTACCATTTAATGGGGTTTAACTTTCAGTTTATTACATAAGTATTTAATTTAATAGACCATAATTATTTGATAATTATCTTCTATTATATTCTATTTACTTTTTTACTTCATTTCAAGTTATATAAAATAAATCACCCAGAAATTTGTAAATTTTGAATGTTAAGTAAATAATTTAAGAAAACTAAAGTCCTATACGTTGACTTTAAAAGTGATCTACTTCACATTAAAGCGAATAAATAAAATAATCAAATATAATATTTTAACTAAGGAACAAGTTTTAATAGATCAGATTAACTAGATGGTTTAGAATAGACAACGTATTTTAGTTTTATTAAATTATTTACTTAACTTTTTAAATTTACAAATTTCTGATCCATTTATTTTTATACAACTTGAAATTAAGTTAAAAAGTAATTAGAAAAGTTTTCTTTTAAAATTCATCTTAAATAAATATTAATTAAAACCATCTAGTTTACATTCATTAATATTTTTAACTTTTTGATATATTTAACTTGTGCCTTATTTAAATTATTCTATTTGATTATTTTATCTATTCACTTTAATGTGAAATACATCACTTTTAAGTTTACGTAATTTAGTTTTTCTTAAATTATCTACTTCACTTTTATAAAATTTACAAATTTCTGGTCCATTTATTTCATATAACTTTATTTAGCATAATTTATTTTATCAATTATAATTGTATATTTATAAAACAAATATAAACAAAACGAATTTTTAAAAATAAAATAATTTTTCTATAATAAAGTAAACATTTTTGCTTAAAGTTTTATAAATCATTTTGAAACAAATTTTAGTCCTTACTATTATAAATTTTAACAATTTTGGAGAAAGATCATTAGTTTTTCGTGATAGCTGAATTAATTTAATTGGTATTTAAAAAAATTCCATGTGTGTAACATTTATTTATAATATTCGGAGTTATCTAATTCTATATCAACGTTTTTAATAAATTCACTGTTTTTTTATTTTCCTGATTAAATTTCTCGAAATTTTTAATATTAAAATAAATATAACCAAAATTATTTTTATTTGTTTTAGTCAACAATATGAATCATTTATAATAATTTAATCTTACTACCCATAAGAAGGCATTAATTCATAAAAGTATAGAATTATTTAAATTATAAAAAGTATGAAGTTATAATTATTATTGTTACATTATTAGTTATAATTAATTTATAATCATTATTATTAAATTATCAATTATCAAATTTATTAAGTCATTTTTTAAAACTTATTAAGATTAATATAAGAATTATTAATCATTATTTAGAAAGTATTAAAATTATTATAAAAATTTTAGAATTGTTATGCAAATTATTAATTATTATTTAAAAATTATTAATTCAATTATTAATTAATAAACTTTATTCAGAGATTACATTTTTAAATTTTCATCACATTTTAAAGACAGGGGCCTGAACGACCGAGTGGCTAGCGCTCTGGCGCCGGTACCATATGGTTGTTTGTATTGGCACGAAAAAGTTACAAAATATACATTTTAAATACTATGATTAACAGATGATGAATTTACTATGAAATATGAAAAAATATAAAAAGTATATATGTCACATATATTTTCATTTCATCAATAAACATGAGAAACTTTTAGAAGTGAAACAACTTGTAAACACAAACTTAAAAATGCGAATTGGTGATATAATGGTGAAGTCTTTGAGATAGTTGTACAAAAATTAATTGATGTTTATTTATATATATTTACAGATTAATGAATATATTATAAAACTACATACATTCTCCTTTTTTATAAAAGTAAGTAATATTCACAATGCAAACAGTTTAATATTATTTTACTATTTTTAAGAATTCGAAAACATTTCTTTAGAATATTTCTGTTATTTCTATTATTACACTTAAAAAAAAGATATGTTTCATATTTTATAGCTCCCCATATTAAAAAACAACATGCATTTTAACTTTTAGTAAATAGACACTTTCAAACAATTCTTTCCATCTAAACCGAAAGAATGTATAACTAAATACTTTACAGATATCTCGTCATTCATGATTGATTATATGTATATCATTGATTATTATCTTTAATATCATTCAATGTTAAATTAATATTGTTAGGTTCAATTATAGTTTGAAAAAATATACAGAAATTCGTAAAAAGAATTCCTCATATGTAAATCAAATAACTTAGCGTGCTGCTGGAGAATTAGGGCCGAAGTTCAATCAGCTGGCTTCATAGTTGTAGGCATTGTTTCAAAAACGAGCATACTCAATGGCATTGATGTTCAGCATCTTCCTGATTAGTCAGACTGCCTGATGGGAATATTTCGGGTTTTCTCCCACACGATACGCAAATGCTGGGCAATTCTCCCCCTGAAAGTCTTCCCGGAAGGCACTGTTCTTTTTTCTTCAGAAACTCGGAGCCAAGTCAAACTTCGAACTACGAATGCTCCATCACAATAGAAGCTGCCCGTTTTCCTGCTGCAATGAATAGATTGATTACTCATGGGATGTACTTCCCGCACTGCAGGACACTGAGGATGATCTCACAACAACAAATAGTTTAACCAATTTTAAAACGATAATATTATCTTTAATATTTCAATGTTTTTTTTTAATGTTTTCAATTTAAGAATAGTTTTATAAATCTTTCAAAAAAATCCTTTAAACAACTTTTATTTAATAAATCTTTATTTGAACTGGAAAAGACTTTTCAGGCTTTATGATCCTAAGTATTTTTATATAATTGTCAACATTTAAATTTGTAATGTTAAAAATAAATAATTGTCGATGAAATTTTTACACCAAATAACAATCATTATAATTAGACGTATTAATAATGTATTATAATTATTACATTAAATAATTAAAATTAGTATTAAAAATAATCATTGGAATCGTTTTCTATTGTTACACCTTTAATATGAGCTCATTCTTCACTGAATAGCAGATTTGTAGCAAATTCAGTATTACCCAAGGATTACTAGACTTAACATAATTAGATGCCATCGCAATGTGGAATAAATGCACCCATGTGGGAGGTTGGCTTAATTTGCATTTCGGACGACTTGTCTGGTTTCAAACATAGCATTTTCTGTTCAGATGATTAAAGAGCTAACCAAAAGACTGTTTCAACACTTAATCATTCAAATCAAATTAAATTAATCTTGTATTATCAAATAATCACATATATATTTAAAATATTTACATAAATGATTCCTAAGAAAACGTAAAAGATAATAAATTTTTCATGCAAGAGGATATTTACTGTTTGATATGTACTTGTAAATGTAGTTGAAGCAAAAAAGTCTTATCAAAAATGAAGGGAAATAAATGTTTTATATCATATGGATAACATATTGTAAATTAATACCTTTTCATTTTGAGGGGGTTATATTAAAGATTAAGATGTTATATTATTATAAAATATTTAATTAAGAATCGTATCTATGAAAAGATAAAAACAAAAATAAATTTTAGTTTATAAATATTTGAGTATACGCTTAAGACAAAGTTATATAAAAAAATGCAAATATATGAGCTTTAAATATAAGAATATTTAAAACATTGAATTATATTACTATTTATAAATTCAGAGCTTTAAGGAAGATAAACTGATTAAAGTAACTTATTCTTTAGTTAATGAATTTACTTGCCATAAATCTAAATTAGTTAAACATTGATGTTAAAGTTGTAAAATAATGTTTTGTAAGAGCATATTCAAAATTAAACTTGAAAATATAATTTAAACTTGATATAATATATAAAAAAAAAAAAAACTAAAAATATTAGTATTATTTGAACATGTATTCAATTCTTAAAATTGTAGTGGTTTAAAGTCATTTGCAAAATCAGATAGTATAACTAGTTATTATAGTTATACTAGTTACCAGTTAAGTTTTTATATTTTTTTCTCATATGATGGTGGCTAAAGAAATGAGTTATTGCCTTTCGAAAAGATTTTAATGGTAACAGACCCACATATGGTTTTCAATTTGAAGAACAGCTAAACATTTCTTATAGATAGACCGAATTTACTCTGTCATATTTGAAATTTTTCCTCGTTTCTGAATTTAATGATTATAACACGTTTTTGCCATCAAATGCTCGTTCACTAACTTGCATTCTACGACAGTGGACGATGCGTTCATATTTATACATTATTGAAATGTTAAACTGGTAGTATTTTATAATTTAACACATTGAAAATTTAAAATATTGCACATTATTTTAGCATTGACATAGTTGTTGTTTTAAAAAATGGCTGGACCTTTTAACTACATTAATTCTCTAAATTTAATGACAGAGATTTAGCGAAAGCATGTTAAACAGGATGTACCATGGAAAACCGACTATATTGCTCTCACAGTAACTACTAAAACTAACAGTACTACGAACTACCCAAGAATGGCATATGAAGGTTTTGTACGCTCCTCAAATCCAACAGAAATATATTTCAGGCAACATATTGTTTGTATATAGCCCCGTCATTTTATAGTTCTTTATTTTTCGGGTTTCGAACAAAGAGCCGTTTTTGAGGAACCCAAAGTGCTGTCTACCAGGCAGTTTCCTGTCTTTCTCTGAAATTAGTCCCATTGTCTGATCACATCTGTTTTTTAATATACTTAAAAAGCAGAATAATACTTTACTGCACTTCAAAGCAAATAAAAAAATAATACTTTGGCTTTTATTCTAGTTAAGGTTTCTTCAAAATAAATAAATAAAAATTTATTCAGACATGACAAATAAAACGATCGAGACACGAAGCCTTCTCTTGTCTGTCATATTAACCATTGAATCTCTACATTTTTAAAAGCTATGACTTTAACTTAAAAACCATCAACAAGAATTTTAGGTAATCATATTAACTAGAACTGATAACATTACATCATAAAAAGGGATTATGTAATAGTTATAAGCAATTAAAAATGTTTCTAAATAATTTACATTTAATTTTTTTTATTGAAAGTTTAAAGATCAACAAAATCTAATCAATTCTAAATCATAAAAAATAATTTGTTTGATCAAAAATAATTAAGCTATAAAGGTAATTATGTTTAACTTAAGGTTAAATATTATAGATGTAACTAATGAATAATATAATTTATATATAATTAATGAAGATATTTAATGTTTCAATAAAAATTTAGTTATCAGCAAATCTAATCAATTCTTAAATACACAAATAATTTGTTTGATCAAAATAAATAATTAAGCAATGAAGATAACTGTATTTAACTAAAGGTTAAATATTATAGATGTAGTTAATGAATAATATAATATAATTTATATATAGTTAATGAAGATAACTAAATTTTCTATTGAAAGTTTACATAAGCAAATCTAATCAATTCTAGATCATACAAAAATAATTTGTTTGATCAAAAATAATTACGCAATGTAGGTAATTATGTTTAACTAAAGATTAAATACCGTAGATGTAGTTAATGAATAATATAATATAGTTAATATGTAGTTAAGGAAGGTAACTAATTTTTTATTGAAAGTTTAAACATCAGCAAATCTAATCAATTATAGATCATACAAAAATAATTTGTTTCCCCAAAAATAATTAAGCAATGAAGGTAACTATGTTTAACGAACTGTTAAACATTATAGATGTAGTTAATGAATAATATAATATATAATATAATGTAGTTCATGAAGTTAACTAAATTCGTTATTAAAATTTTTAAGCATAAGCAAATCTAATCAATTTTAGATCAAACAAAAATAAGTTGTTTGATAAAAAATAATTAAGCTATGTTTAAAGTGATTATGTTTAACTAAAGGTTAAATATTATAGATGTTAATGAATAATATAGTATAATATAGTTTATATATAGTTACGGAAGGTAACTAATTTTTTATTGAAAGTTTAAACATTAGCAAATCTAATCAATTCTAGATCGTACAAAATAATTTGTTTTATCAGAAATAATCTCGCAAAGAAGGTAACTATGTTTCATTTATATTTCCATTTAGCTAACCATGTGAAATAAAAAAAAAGGAAATGTAGAAAAAAAAAACATTTAGCCATACTTGAAATGCCCGTCATACTTTAAAAAAAAAAAAAAAAAAAGCATTTCAGATTCAACAAAATAAAATATATATTATACATAAAATCTTCTCTATCTGTAGATTTCACAGAATGATTGATCCTTTTTATTGTGCTTTCAAGTTGTTTCCAGTTCCAAGATCCTTTTCTGACTTCATTCCAAATATTTCCTTTTCTTTCTTTTTTTTTATCCGTTCTGTCAAAATAAAACAAAAACCAGTTTTCGAGCCCTTCCCTTAAAATATCTCCATCGCCGAAGGAAAACTCAAATAGATGAATGTCCTATTTCCAAATGCTGACGGCTGCGTGCTATATCTCAGTCCTAAATATGATGCCAGTCCCCAAAGTGCAATATTCCCATTCCATCTAAGCAGCTGGGGCCTAGTGTGAGTCAAACGATTTCAACCTGGTCCACCCTTTTCCTACCTTCCTATCCTCTTCTAGGTACCTTCCATTAGAAAGTTTTTTGTTTGAAAGAGCCGCCATTACTGTCTGAAAACCCATCGGGCGACTGAATTGTAGCATATATTTTCCGTCCAATCAGCTTTAAACTGCAGAAAACGATTCGCCCAGGGAAGGATTCCTTTTATTGTATTTTATTTTCGGTCTCCTCTGTTGTTTTTGTCTTTTCTGTTACTCCTCCCAGAGAGAGGTTTCTTGAAGATTGAACAATTCAAATGACGCTCTGTGTGAGGAATTGTTTAAGACACCCTCTCGATTACCTCTTGTAAGTGGAGACAGGGCAACTTCTGCTGAGGAGTGATTCTGCATGGAGTGGCTCTTTTTAATCTTGTAAGAAATTATTTTTATCAACAGGATTGAATATGAGTCAAATATAAATAAGCGTAAAGATTTAATTTTTAATCTTTATCTTGTCCTTCTTGTATTTTTTTATGCAAGTACATTTATAATGTCGCTTATTGTCTTATGAATTTCATAAATTTGTTTTCAGCTTTATAGCTTTGACACTACTTTGATGGGTGAACTTATGAACTTCATAAATTTGTTGTCAACTTTATAAATGACTATTTTGATTCACCAATTTTTTGGTTGTTTTATGACTATTTTGTTGCATTCATCTTTTCTATACTACTTCCAAAGAATACTTTCTATAAGTTTGAACAATTCAAATGATGCGCTCTGTGTGAAAATCGTTGAAGACACCCTTTCGATTACCTCCGTGTAAGTGGAGAAAAGGCAACTTCTGGTGAGGAATGGGACTGCATGGAGTGGCTCTTTTTAATCTTGTAAAAAATTATTTTTATCAACAGAATTTAATATGTTAAATATAAATAAAAACAGTGACTTATAAGTAGTTGTAAATATTTAGTTTAATGTTTATCTTTTCCTTCTTGCATTTTTTTCTCATATTTTCTTATTTGCTTATAGTGTCACTTATTGGCCTATGACCTTCATAAATTTATTGTCAGCTTTATCAGTGCTGACAATACTTTGATGATTCATCAATTGTTTGGTTGTTTTTGTGATTTTTTTTTTGTTGTATTAGTCTTTTCTGATACTCTTTTTTCTTACAACCAAAGTTGTTGCAAAGTGTCGACTGCTCCCCAAAGTTGTACTTTGGTTGTTCACCAGCCATTGTTTTTGGTTGCTTTAAGACTATTTTGTTACATTTATATTTTCTGTCACTCCTCCCAAAGAGAGGTGCCTTGCAGATTGAACAATTCAAATGATGCTTTGTATGAGGAATCGTTTAAGACACCCTCTCTCGATTACCTCGTCTAAGTGGAGACAAGACAACTTCTGGTGAGGAATGGGCCTGCATGGAGTGGCTCTTTTTAATCTTGTAAGAAATTATTTTTATCTACAGAATTTAATATGAGTATTACGTCGAAACGCAGGTTCCCCTGCATAGGGGAGGTCAACGCCTATGTCCAGGAAAACATCCTGTCTGTCGGGGTGTCTGGCAGTGGGTGAGATGACGGGAAAAAGAGTGTAAGAAGAAGTTGAAACTCAGCGACCAAAGAGAAAGGTTGTGCGGCAGTGCATCTTCGAGCTTGATGGCTGCATAAACTAAAGGGAGTTGAACTTCTGCAACCAAAGAGAAAGGTTGTGTGGCACTCTATCTTCGAGTTTGATGGCTGCATAAGTAAAGGAGTTGAAACTCAGCGACCAAAGAGAAAGGTTGTGTGGCAGTGCATCTTCGAGCTTGATGGCTGCATAAACTAAATGAGTTGAACAACTGCGACCAAAGAGAATGGTCGTGTGGAAGTGCATCTTCGAGCTTGATGGCTGCATAAGTAAAAGAGTTCAATAAGTGTAACCAACGAGAAAGGTTGCGTGTGGCAGTCCATCTTCGAGCTTGATGGCTGCCTAAATAAAGGAGATTAATTTATACAGTCCATTCATTTCTTTGTGTCTGTGTCGAAGATTATTTGAGTTTATTTTGTGACCGAGCTATCGAACAATGAGTAAATATAAATAAGAACAGTGGCTCATGTGAAGTTGTAAAGACTTAAATTTTAATCTTTACCTTTTCCTTCTTGTACTTTTTCCTCATGCAGGTAATGACTTATTGGTCCATGAACTTCATAAATTTCTTGTCAGCTTTATAAACGCTGACACTACGTTGATTGCTCATCCATTATTTGGTTGTTTTATAACTATTTTGTTGTTTGCGTCTTTTCTGATACTTCTCCCAGAGAGGAGTTTTTAAAAGATTGAACAATTCAAATGAGGCTTTGTGTGAAAAGTCGTTTAAGACACCATCTTTCAATTACCGCATGTAAGTGGAGACAATGCATCCCCAGGTGAGGAATAGGGTCTGTGTGAAGTATGTCTTTTAATCTTCTAAAAAATTGTTTTTATTATCAGAATGTAATGTAAGTAAAGGTAAAGGAAAGCGGTGGCTTATGAGTAGTAGCACATACTTTTTTTTCCATTACATGGGACCCATAATTCATGGGATTCCCCACATTACATGGGACCCATGATTCTTCATAATGACCTCTGAACTCGATAAATTTCCTGTCAGCTTTATAAAGGGTGACAATATTTTGAAGGTTCACAACACTTTTTTTTTTTGTTGTTGTTACTTCTATTACTTTTTGTTTTTCCTGTTGCAGATCCCAGAGTGAGATTTCTTGAAGATTAAACAAGACACCCTCCCTCTTTAAGACACCCTCTCTCGATTGTTCAATTTAAATGGATAGAGAGCAACCTCTGAGGAGAAATGGACCTAAATGGAGTGAGGCTTAGCCTCTAAGAAATTATTTTTATCAACAGAACGAGTAAATAACTAATAAACGTGAAAAATAAAAAAAAAGAAGTTATATGTTGTAGTAAACACTCACTCAGTAAAACCTAATGTTCATATCTTCCCATTGCAGAGACTCTCATATTTCTATTTTCTCCCATATTTATACTCCCATATTTTTTTCTCTCTCAATTTATTTCATTTCTTTCCCATTGAAAGGAATCATATACTCTCTCATGCTGGTCAATGAACCCCGTAAATATGCTGACAGTTTTATAAAGAGGACACAACTTTGATGGAAAACTGTACCCGAGTGTGGTGTGAGGTATGAGTAATAACTTTCAAGAGGGCTATATATAAATTATAACAGAAAGAAATTTATGCAATAGATGTGAAGCATTATTACAGTTGTCTCTTATAGTAGTAATTGTACTACACAATCAGCATATCGATTATTTTAACACTTGTAAGGTAGTTATTATCTATAGACCTAATTAAAGAAAGTAAAATATTTACAACATTTTTGATGGAACACCGTACCCTAGCGTGGTGTGAGGTAGAAATAATAACTTCTAAAAGGACTATTAAGTATAAATAATCACAGAAATGATATTCTACCACACATGCAAAGCATTGCTACAGTTGTCTCTTATGGTAATAATTTCATTGAACAATCAGCATATCGATTCTTTTAATACTTGTAAGGTAGTTATTATCTATAGAGCTACTTAAGTAGAAAGTAAAATATTTACAGCCTTTTTTTAATTCATGTAAATTAATATTTTACAAGAAAATCATTACGATATTAACATCAATATTTTACTGCAATAAGCGCCACAGTTTTAATAAAATCCTCATTCTCTTGCAAATTGTTATTCAGCCTCCAGCTAACCATTCATGAAAATTTTTATTTTATTATTTAAGAATTGACGTTTAATAAAATCATCATTCTCTTGCAAATTGTTATTGAGCCTCCAGCTAACCATTCATGAAAATTGTTATTTTATTATTTAAGAATTGACGTTTAATAAAATCATCATTCTCTTGCAAATTGTTATTGAGCCTCCAGCTAACCATTCATGAAAATTTTTTTTTTATTATTAAAAAGAATTGACGTATGTTTCTTGCAAATTGAAACACAAGACAAAAATATTTCCTAGTTAAAGAATTTAATAAATACCTCATGGGAGATCATATTTTTTTGGAAGGAAATTAGTTATTACTTTCATTTTATTTTTTTTTTTAAGATTTTTTTTTTATTACTTCCTTTATACTGACTTTTTCAAAATTCATAAACGTTCATGAATCTGGAATTGTTTGAGAGTAACCACTTCATTTTTTTTTTATAAAGGAATTTTCCAGTGAAGGATGAAATTAGATTCTATATTTAGGCATTCTATTTTTAGTGTATGTTAATACGTAAAGAAAGAAATAGTAAGTGCGTGGGATGACAAATAGAAAGATAATAAGCCATCGAATACCACTCTACACGTGGGCTTGAAATAGAATTAAAATATTACTACTATTTTTCTAGTTTAGTTCTCAAAATTGTTTTATGGATTTAAATTTGAAATTCGTTTCCATGCATATTAGTCAAACTTCTAATAGAATATATTTTACGATTTTTTTTTTTTTCCTTCTTACACATAAATACTCCTGTCATATAAAATTTAAATCCTGTTGCTTTTCCATTGATTTTATTTATTTAGTGTCAAATCTGAAGAATAGATATGCATATAATTTATTTCATGACAGTGACATTAAAGTAGGAAAATTAACGATTAAAAGAATGGGAAGAAGAATAGAATTGCCTGATTGATAGCTTTTTGAATTCCTTTCAGCTTGATTGGAACCATACTAGCGTTATCGAGATTACTGAAAGATTTCTTTACCATAAATAAACGTAAATCGTAAATCGGAACGATAGTGCTTCCTAAATTGACACGAAAAATATGCATTAACTTATTTTCTATAGATGTTATCAAATACAACTTTTCCAATATTTGTGACAATTAATTACAAAAATATATATATATGAAAAATTATATGCTCCCAAATCGCCACGCAGTAAAGAATAACAATAACAGCCAAATTGTTGCTGAATATCATGTAAGTTTACCGTTTTTACATGGTAAAAGATTAAATCAAAAGGCAATGATATATACAATCGATACCTTTTCTTGCTAAGATATGCACCTATTTCCTTATCAGCTAGCGATACGTTAATCAACCAAGTCATGATTACATTTGTTAAAATACACATTTATAAATGTCTTATAGATTAAAATAACGAATAACTAGAGGGTTCCAAAATAATTAATACTTTAATTTGAATTTTTAGAAACTTTTTATCTTTTATTACCACTTTAATTTGAATTTTTAGAAAACTTTATCTTTTATTTATGTACTAACATTAAAGCTGCCATTAGAATCCCAAACATATTTATTAATTAAGATGAGGAGGTTTAAGGGGTATTTCCTCCTGTTGGTACTTCGTAACTGATACGCCAGTTGCCAGTCCAAAATAATAAATTGATTGGTAACTCTCCAAGCGATGCTGAATCGAATGTTTTAGTAATAATTCTATTAAAAAACACAGCAAAAACTTCAGATGTAAAATGAAAGATGGGAGGAGGATGAAGCAAAAACTCTTTGATGCTATCCTTTAGAGTTTTTTTTCCACGTTAATGTAGTAAAATGTTGGAACAGGTAGTAGGACCTGTATGGTTTATCCTGGGAACTTTAAATCTTTACTTATCTAGTGTCTAATAACCTTGGGTCATGTGGCACAGCATTTGAAAACAATAACAAAAAAATGTCTTATTTTTTTAAATGATTCGATCATAATTAATTATCATTAAGTGAAGTAAAATTCAGCCGTAATAGAACTTACAACCAAGTATAAAATATTTCAAATATTCTTTGATTTGAAAAATGTTCAATTTTTAATTTACCTAACTAGAAAACAGCCTTTTTTTTTTTGAAGAGCCAACTTTATCAATTTTTAGTCGAAACACTAATTTAATATATTCAAATTTTAAATAATTACTCTTGCTGCTTTCTGTGTTTAAATCATTTAAAATTTGAACTTACAACATGAATAAGTTCAGTTCCTTTTTTTTTTTTTCTTAAAAAAAATTTGATAAGTTTTTGTAATAAACAAACATAAGTCAAAGAATTGATTTTATATATACGAATATTTCAGCCATTCATACAATAGATCTTTCTATTGAATTTTAATAAACATTCTTTATATAAAAATAAAGTCTAAAAATATTCTACGAAAACTCATTCCCCTTAAGGCAGTTCATATAAAAGCGATTATTTTCGGAAATAAAATAATAAGATGGTGAATAAAAACTCCTACAAAAGTTATGAAGAAGTTCTATTTATTTTTACCCTAAACCAACATCATTATTCGATGTTCTATAATAATAATGTCACAGATACTCCTCGATTTTATCAATTGAAGCTCAAAAAATTTCTCATATGTTTGACAATGAAAATTTAGAGAATAGAAATTGTCATATTTGAACACCTGGTAACGTGTTTCTCACACTTTATAATATTCCTTCAGCTACAAGCTGGTCGATAGAAGCTTTTCTGTAGGCAAAATAGAAGGGCTACAACCTGTGAACCATCATCGCGTAATTGGCGCAGACATGAAATAAAAATAACCCTTTCAATTTTATTCGAATAATTATAAGCATTTGCTTTTCAAAATTGACTTTAAAATAATATGAAATTTATTTTAAATAATGAATAATGATAATAAATATAATAATAATAATAATAATAATAATCTGTATTACATTTGAAATTTAATTTTTTTCTCTTTTAAATGTATTGTTACTGCTAAATTTATAATTGCTTGGGTTTTTTTTTTTTGCCGATAAATCTTCATATAGTTATTCTTAATTTTAATTAATTTTTAAAGATGCAAGCATCATCAAAATTTCTATTAAATTATATTATCTATTATTATCATCAATTATTTTCAATTATTAATTATTAATAACGTAGATTATTTTCTCAAAGCTTTTCAGCGAAAAAGACAATGTCACGAGTTGTAATGCTATAATAGCAAAAAAAGTTCTTCTCAGTTGTAAAGGAAATTTTTTTTTTTTATCATTTACATAAAAATTGCTTAAATTGTTTTTAAAAAAAGATATTAACTAATTCATTATCAGTTATTCAGTAAAAAGTTATTATCAATTAATCACTAAAGGAATTAACTAATGGAGACATTTATTTTAAGAAAATTACCCAAATAAGTAAACGTGTTCATTCTTTTTAATTTCACATTTCTTTTAAATAATTTCACTGTTTATGTGATAGTAGTTGATAATAATGAATTTAACTTATTAGAATATTTAAAACACATAATATTGCCATAAATTTAACATAATTATCAAAGAATTTATCGAATTCATCACAACTTAATTTTTAGTTTTATAATAAATTTTAATATGAGTTACCTTAATATATTTTTAACGTCTCATTAAAAATGTAACTGAAAAATCTAAAACTTAAATTGCAATTTAAAAGATAATTCGTGAAAATATAATTGTTTTGTAAATAATAAAAAATATAATGAGAAATAAAATGACAAATAAAATGAGAAATAAAGATGAACCGGTATAATTTCTCTCTTAGCTTTTAAAGAAAAGCACATTTTTTATGAAATATTTTTATGTGTAAAGTTTTTAAGAAATTATTTTTTTTGCACTTTATATAGTTCAGATATTATTCATAGATTAAACATATTAAAAATAATTTTAAAAGTAATATTTTTATTAATTTTATTGAGTATATTTATAAACAAACATCAAGTATTAATAAAAATAAGATATTTTTAATAAATTAAAAATCATCGATACATTTATAATTGTAGGAATTTGTTATGATTAAAATGAATGAAATATCAAATAATGTTTGTTGATAATCACGCAAATTACCATATCAATAAGTAATTTTTTAAAAAACTTAATTTTTTAAACCAATTTAAATTTTTAAAAAATTTTATCAATTATAATTGAAATAAAAGAATAAAATGAATAATTTAAAAAAAATAATTCTATATTTTATATAATAATAATACATTATTTGAGCAAAAATACAAAATTAATTCATTTCTTTTGAACTAAAGAAATGTTTATTTAATGAGAAAATTCCATATTTAAATATTCTTTTAATTAATTTTATTATATTTTATATTATTTTATTTATTATTTTACTGTATTCTTATTTTATTTATTATTTTATTTTATTATATTTCATATATTTACCTTATTTTCATTTCCGTTATTTTAATTTACATCTTATAATACGTTTATCAATTCTAAAAATTATGAAAACTCATAATATAGTTTATTGAAATATATCTAATTATTTATTCAATATATACCAAGAAAAATAATATTAAAATCATAATTAATAATTATTTAAATTAAAAATTCTTATTAATTCAAATATTCTTTAGAATAAATCATTTGCCAATCATTTAAAAACTAGTCATAAATCTCAAACATAATATGTATACAGGGTAATTATTTTCTTTTAAATAAAGTAATTATTTTAATTTCAAATTTATTATTCAAATAAAGATCTTTCATTTTCCTAATATCAATTAAAAATTATAAATTATTGATTAACTTTTCATTTGATTTAATTAATCTTATTAAATAATTTCCATTTATTAAAATTTATAATTTATTTACATTATATATTATTTTTCATTATTTAATTATATTTTATATATTTTTTATTTTTTTATTTTATTTTACATCTTATAAGATGTTTTCCATTCTAAAAATTATGAAAACTCATAATATAGTTTAATGAAATACTCGTATATCTAATTATTTATTGAATGTATACCAAGAAAAATAATATTAAAATCACTATTAATAAGTATTAAAATTAAAAATTTTTTATAAGTTTTTAAATATTCTTTAGAATAAATCATTTATCAATCTTTTAAAAAGTACTCATAAATCTCAAACTAATAAGTATACAGGGTAATTATTTTCCTTTTAAATAAAATAATTATCTTAATTTCAAATTTATTATTCAAATAAAGATCTTTCATTTTCCTAATATCATTAAAAATTATAAATTATTGTTTAACTTTTCATTTGATCTAGTTGATCTTCCTAAATAATTTCCATTTATTAAAATTTATTTTATAATTTTAATTTATTTATATTTTATATTATTTCTTCATTATTTAATTATTTTATTTTAATATATTTTATATATTTACTTTATTATTATTTTTACGTCTTATAAGATGCTCGTCAATTCTAAAAATTATAAAAAACTAATCATTTAGTTTACTGAAATATATCTAATTATTTATTCAATACATACCAAGAAATATAATCATATTAAAATAATAAGTGAAAAGTATTAAATTAAAATTTCTTATAAACTTCAAATGTACTTCAGAATAAATTATTTGTCAATTAATTAAAAACTAATCGTAAATCTCAAAAAAATAATATGTTTGCAGGATTAATTATTTTCCTTTTAAATAAAGTAATTATTTTAATTTCAATTTTCTGCAAGTGTAGATCTTCCAGTTTCATAATATCAATTAAAATTTGTGAACTATTGATTAACTTTTCATTTGATCTAGTTAATCTTTCTAAACAATTTCCATTTATTAAAATTTATCTTCCAGAAAATCCAGAAGCTTTATGAAATGACAAATATTTATTCTCTACAACGAATATTTAGATGAAACTCCATTAATCAAGCTGCTAAAGATTTGCGGAATATCTAAGAATATTAAGTTCAAATGCTTCGAATTAATGTCAAAAAGCTGTGAAACTTAAATTAAAGCTTTGATCTAACACATTCATTTCATTTAGCTCAGAGAACTTTATTTTGAAACCTTAACATAAAAGTGTGAAATTGAAGGTATTGTTACATCGACGACAATTAATCAGTTCCAGTTCGTAGCTCTCTTAGCCTCAGGCTTGGCTGGGCATGTTTGGCCTGAATTAGTTAGATAACGAGACAATGGTTACTAGCGATTGGATTTGCATATGATACTATATATAATAATATGTCCAACTGACCAAATTGACAATTTAAACAATATCGTGTCATAAATTTAATACAATAAAAATTTGTTTACATTTAATTTCAGTTTAGTTTGAAGCACATTTAAATATTTGTATGTTTTCTTATCATTACAATTTTTATTCAGATTTATTATCATGTGTGAATATGATGTTGTCCTGGTTAGGGGTCCGTGACGTTATCCGAAAATGAGGGCCAAGGAAATAAAACTCCATTTCAAATTTGGCTGAAAATGGTACTTTGGGCCCCTTAACTCTTGAAATGCTTCATGAGTAACGTTAGTCTTCAGGAATTTTCTGGACAGTTTTGCTTTTGCTTGAAGTGTTTTGTAGTATGATTTTGAAGCACTTTTCATGTCTTGGCTTAAACATTTGTATTCCAATAGATGTAAGTACTCAAAGTGCGTTGATCAATTCCTTCTTGAATTTTCACATTTTATCACTTTGGGCATTTTTCCATACTTATGGAGCTGTGCAGTGCTTCTTATTTATTGTATTTGGAATACTTCATTCTTCCTTTATGCCTATAATTTTCAAACTTTAATATATTCTTTTGGGTAATGTTTGTGATAACGTTTCTAGTAGAATTTGGAATTCTTCATTTACTTTTACTTTTACTTTTGTATATTCTTTTAGAGATTCTTGAACAATTCATTCTTCATGGAGTTCATGGATCTATTCAACATTGCTATATTCATGTGGCTATTTGAATTTTACCATTTTTGTAGTATGTCAATTAATTGCTTTATATCTCTCGTGCATTATTAAACATTGGCATATTCCTGAGTTTATTATCCGTTCTCGAATGTTCACACAAAGAGAAATTTGCAGAGCAGATTTCAGTTTTTTTTTTTCATTATATTTTAAATGTTTATGATTTTTAAAAAATCTTTTTTGTTGGCATGCTTCCAATTTTGTTATTACGTGGGCATTCATTTCTGAAATCCGAAAATATCATTTAGGAATTCACATTTTCCTTTTCGGAAAATGTGGATTCCATAGAATACTATTATCTACAAATTTGGATAAAAAAATTCCTCGATTTATTGTATCTGATGTAAGCGTAGCTACATTTCGGAGAAAAAAAATGTCTACAATGAGACAATGGTTACTGGCGATTGGATTTGCATATGATATATAATATATCCAACTGGACAAATTGGCAATTTAAACAATATGGTGCCATAAATTTAATGCAATAAAAATTTGTCCACATTTAATTTTAACTTAGGTTAAAATCATTTTTAAATATTTGTATGATTTCCCTATCATTACAATTTTTTGATTCAAGTATTATTGATATTTGTACTAATAGTTATTATTTTTTAAATCAGATTCAACAAATGATCAGGGCTAATTCCAAATCCCAGTTACTATAAGTTTTCTTTCTTTTATACATTTTTATTACAATAGGCCATTTAAGTTTTTCTGGGTGCAAACTAGCATACCCAGTACCAATTTATATCTTAAATATTGAGCAACCTAGCTCACACACTTTCTATAAAAGGTTTTAACGTCTTCTAACTGAATTCTCTCTTGCTTCTGTTATGGTCTGTTAATAAAAACACATAGCACTAGTGTACTGTAAAAAACATGTCTCTTTATTCGATTACCAAAAACACTGTCGGTGTTACATTTCTTTCTCCTTTCAGTCAGCTCGCGTCCACACAGACAGCTTGTTTAAAATTATCGGGCACTGACTTGCCCTATGCAAACGAATGAGGCAACACCTTCTATGTAAACGAATCTTTTCCAACTTTTTCGCAGAGATCAAGCCAAAATACTCATCCATCTCTTAATATTTACAAATATTTCTGATCAGTTTTTTACATTAATATGCCTGATTTTACATGTTGTTAATTGATGTTTCTTAACCCATTTGGTAGACAGGAACATCTAGTCCAAGAACTCATGTGGTCTGGTGGAAGGAAGTAAAGGGAGCAGCTTCCGTTGTGATAGAACAACCGTAAGTAGAAATCTGGCTTGGCTTCGTGACGCTGACTTTTTTTCTGGGTAGGATTTTCAATCCTACACCCAACGCTACAGGTATATTAGACCGGGGCTTATGGCTTAAAGTGAATTCTGAACCACTAAAGCTTCCATAGTATCGCCCGGACTCGAACACAAAGCCTGTGGCACCAAGCGCCACAACGCTTGTCACTCGACCATCAGGCCTCTGACATTACGTTATTGTTATTACATCATGATGAATTACTATATGATACCTTCAATAAAGACAATAAGGAAAAATCCTTTCTTTATATGGTAACTTAAAATATAGAGTTATAAATAAAGAAAATATCCATGCTGTCAGCCTTAATGTGTATTTCAATTTTGAATGCATGTCTTTACTTTTTAGTGGGTGACCTGATGGCAATTCGCTAGCACTCTGGTGTTTGGTACCATAGATTTCAAGTTCAAATCCTAGCAGTAGCGGTGGCATGGATATTTGTTAGTGGTTTGGTATCCACGTTAAATTTTAGTTCCCGATCTAATTAGCCTAAAGTGTGCACAAAATGACAATAAAGCGACAAACCAAACCAATAAGTGACTCAAAATTTTAACCAACCAAATATTGACTAGGCAATACTAATAACTAATCACTATCTCAC
Organism: Caerostris extrusa; assembly: GCA_021605095.1. NCBI lineage: Eukaryota > Metazoa > Arthropoda > Arachnida > Araneae > Araneidae > Caerostris > Caerostris extrusa. Next base: position 3,386 of record BPLR01011607.1, on the reverse strand, counting down.
AGATCTATAAGATTTGCAAATAAATGCTAATTTTTTAAGTGTTTTATTTAGTTCTCAAATATTTCATCCCTGTATAACTACTAATTTTGCTTAATTTTCTTAATGCATTAATTTGTATGTTATTATCTTAAGAAGCCCGGCTCATGGCCCTGTGGCAATATGTACAGATGTACAGCTAGTATAGAAGAGGGTTGAAGTTCGAATCCGCAGGAAGCATTGTTGTAGTCACTGCTTTCACAAACGAAGAGAATCGATGGTGATTGTGATAATGCGTGTAAAATAGTCTCGCATAGAATAATTTCTTCAAGTCGGGCTTGTGGGAGTTTTCTGAGTTTTCTCCCATGTGACAAGCAATTGAAGGATATCTATACTAAATGTCTTCGGAAGGCACTGTCCATCCTGTCAGTGGGATGGTCAGGGTATACATGAGGCCCACAGATGTTCAACCCCCCTCTTTCTAACCAATTTTAAGTGACTCAACATTTTAACGAACCAAATATTGATTAGGCAATACTAATCACTAATCATTACCACATTTACAAATAAATACGAATAAAATTTACAAATAAATACGAATGAATAAAATTTACAAATAAATACGAATAAATTTACAAATAAATACGAATTTATTGAGTTTTTATTTAATTCTCAAATATTTTATTCCAAAATAATTTTTAAGGGATTTCCTTAAATCTTTCTTAATGTATTAATTTGTATGTTATTATTTTAAGAAGCCCGACCCGTAGCCCACTGGCGTATGTGCAGCTACGTACAACGCTGAAGTTCGAATCTACAGGAGGCATTGTTGTAGTTATTACGCTACTACTACGCCGCACCACATCGCTGTGCCTAGGAGCCCAGTTGTGCCTTTACAGTTTGAGAATGATGTGGGTGAGAGAGAGAAGTCCGATTGGGCTCTGTGACGCTCTACGGTCATATGGACCGGGACCTACAGCAAAGTGGATTCCGCACTACAAGCAACCAGGGTGCCGCTGGATTCGAACCCGAAATCTGGTACCGAGCGCCAGGCACTAGCCACTCAGTCCTATTGATGGAGTTACTACTTTCAGAAACTAAGAGATTCGATGGTGATTGGGATAATGTGGGTAATTTCGCATGGACTAATTTCTTCAAGTCGAGCTGCCTTGTGGGAGTTTTCTGGATTTTCTCTCATATGATAAGCAAATGAAGGGTATCTATGTTTTCCTGGAAGGCACTGTCCCTCCTTTGTCAGTGGGTTGTTCCTTAATTTTGAAGCCCACAGATGTTCAACGCTCATCTTTCTAACTAATTTTAAGTGACTCAACATTTTAACCAGCAAATATTGATTAGGCAATACTAATCATAATCATCATCACACAGATCAATAAAATTTACAAATAAGTACGAGAGTGTCTTAAGTGTTTTTATTTAATTCTTAAATATTTCATTACAATATAATTACTCCTACGGATTTTCCTTAAATTTTTCTAAATGTATTATCTAATTTTTCTTAATATATTTCTATAGATTACGAAAAAGCCTGAAGTAAGAGATTGGACTGTAAAGAGAAAAGAAAAAAATTTCTTAAGAAAATATACATCAAATTTCTTAATAAATAGTTCAATGAACTAAACTGACATGGCGTAAATACTAAAGAGAGTTTTGCGTACCGTATTTGGACGTCCGTTAACTCTAATGCGCATGCTCATAGGAAATTTTACGCGCGTATATGTGTAATAATGTTTCCTATGAGTGACGCGCGCTAAGGGAGAAAAAGCTAACGGGCGTCCAAAATACGGTACGCAAAAACTCTCTAAATATTTTTTTTATTTTAAATAATGCCTTACATTTTTTCTAGTTTGCTTTCGATATTCATGTAAACATATTATTATAAGATTACATTTCTATTTATAATATAAACTGGTAGTTTTTAAAATTTATTCTTGTTTAACAAAATAATAATAATATTGATGATAAAACATTTAAGAAAATATTAAAACCTAAGAGTAAAGTTCCATATTGATTTTTTAAAAGTAATCCATCTCATATTTTAAGAAAGATTGCTTTTTAAGAATATTTGAAAGCATCAGAATTTTTATTTTTCGTTAAAAAGTTTGTTTTCGTTTATTTTTATTGAAGCCTCGCTTATTTTAAAAATGATTAAAATAAATATTTTTTAAAATTACAAAAATGCAACATGGTGAATTCTCTAATTTCTTTTTCCAGTTTGACTTAGATTGTTATTTTGCGGTTTTTCCGCTTTTTGAATAATTTCGTAAAAGCGAAATTTTTGTCATTAAAATTTAATAATTATAAAAGATAAAATCTACTAAAAAAATTAATAAATTTTGTCAAGAAAATTGTTTGCAAAAAGTAGAAAACCTTCTTTAGATTAAAAATTACTCCTCCTAAATATCCCAAAATCTTTTTCAACATTATTTTAGAACAACAAAGGCGCAATTTCTAGTCTACTCTGCACATTCAATTAAAAATGCTTTTGCAATTAAAGATGTATTTTAATGGTTCCAAAAATGATGATAAGAAGTTTTTTCTAAAGCTTTTGAATTCTTAAAAACAATGGGGCTGTCTAAATTTGCTTTCTATACTTATAACGATCAATGAAAAAACAAGAAGTTGTTTTACAAATTTTGTGTGCCCTAAAAGCTATTCTATTTTATTTTTAATTGTTTAATTTGTAGATTAAAAGAATAGTATTTTTGTTGAAGGCACCATTTAAAATTACATTGCTTTTAACATCTATTTTAATATTTTCCTTGATTTAAAATACTCTCTCGTGTATAAATTAAAAACAATCATTTTGGAATAGAACTAAACATAAAAATAAATGCTTAAAAATATGAAAAAATACATATTTGAAGTGTTATTTGTTCAGTAGAGAAATATTTAATTCACACAAAAGTGCCAAGAAACTAGGTCTCGATTCAAAAAATAAAAAATATTTCAAACAAAAATACATTAATAAAATTGTAATTCTTTAAAAATACAGTTGATGCTCAAACATACAGTCAATTAACCAAGTCATTATTTTTCTAGAGATATATTCCAAATTTTTCAAAAAATTAGTACACAGCTTAGTAGTAATACCCAAAAATCATGAATGAATTATTTTTCCTTAAAAGTCGCTATTGTTAAATATATTTTAATAAAATTGTAAATTTTAAGTAAATATTCAAAATAACCTTTTAATATTTTAAATAAAAAGTATAAGCAATAAGAATACATTTTTAAATAAATAAATACATACTTTATACTTTACATAATATGCCAATAACAATTAACTTTACAGTACGTCTTTCTTTTGATAATTTTTGCATTCAATATATCATGTATAATAAATGCATACCATTATCAAAAGATAAATTGTGATTCTAGCAATGCATGGC